>PVJC01054879.1:0-10368 GCA_004026665.1 Murina feae | reverse complement strand
AAGCTGGTATCTGGGATTTATTTAACTTCTATAATTGAAACTTTGTTGCCTTGGTCTCCTGCTGGAAGCCTGGGTTGCCCCTGGCAACCCAAGGTCCTAGCCCCGCTGGTATCTGGGGTTTATTTACCTTCTATAATTGAAACTTAGTAGCCTTGAGTAGAGCTCAGGGCCAGCAGGGCCCTGGCTTCCTCCATTGCCCGGGGCAACTCCAGCTCTGTGGCCGCCACCATCTTAGTTGAGCTAATTTGCATATTTGATCCTGATTGGTTGGTGGGTGTGGCTTGTGGGTGTAAAGGAGTGTCAATTTGCATATTACTCTTTTATTAGATTAGATATATACACACACACACACACACACACACACACACACTAGGGGCCCAGTGCACAAAATTTGTGCACTCAGGGGGGAGGGGGGGTCCCTCCGCCCGGCATGTGCCCTCTTGCAGTGTGGGACCCCTCAGGGGATGTCTACTTGCTGGAGTACCTGGCCAGCCTGGGTGAGGAGCTGATGGCTGTTTGCAGGCTGGCCAAGCCCCCCAGTGTGGATCCTCACCCATGGGAATGTGGCTAGCCTGGGTGAGGGGCTGAAGGCCATTTTCAGGCTGCCCACAGCTCCCATTGACCCAAAATCCCAGCGAGGCTGGCTGGAATTAGGTTTCTGAGGTTTATTTATCTTCTATAATTGAAACTTTGTTTCCTTGAGCGGAGACCTAGGCAGGCAATGAACCCTCCTGTTTGCTTCAGCTCTGTGGCTTCCACAATTGAAACATTGTTGCCTTGAGCAGAGGCCCAGCCCGCCTAGGCAGGCAGTTGCAATGGAAGCCTCCTGTTTGCTCTAGCTATGTGGCTGCTGGCCTCCATCTTGGCTGGGTTAATTTGCATACAGCTGCTCTGATTGGTTGATGAGTGTGGCTTGGCTGGTGGGCATGGCTTACGTGTTTCAGAGTGATGGTTAATTTGCATATTACTCTTTTATTAGATTATATATATAAAATGTGGGCCACGAAGGGGATCTTCACATGTTATTTTCAATTTTCTAGAAGGCACATATTAAAAAGTAAAAAGGAACAGTTGACTTCATGTAAATAATGTATTTCATTAAAACTAATATATCTAAAATATCATGTAATCTATATAAGATTAATGAGATGTTTTATACTCTCTTTTTCATACTAAGATTTTAATATGATACTAACACTTTCAACACATCTCAATTCAATCACCAATTTTGAGTGTCTAATAGCCACATGTGGCTTGGTGGTTACCACATTGGGCAGGGTTAGAGAACTCTATCTCTGGAGACTCTGGCTTGCAGCTCCCTTGCCCTTATACACAGTGAACTGACCACATATCCTAGTTTGCCTGAGAGAATCCTGGTTTAGTCCTATTGCCCAGCTCTATCACTCCTTAATTACTTGGTTATTAGTGCCCCCTTGTCTGCATAATGAATCATATGGCCACTTTGCCCATACCACTCTATCCTAGGTAGGAGCTGGTGATCATTCTAGGTTGGGGCTTGGGCATCATCCTTTCTTGAATGCTCTTTGGAGATCTAATAGGCAGCAGAGTTGAAAGCCACTGTACAAAATTTAGTAGAAGGCAAGACTATAGTTTGTCTCTGCAACTCTAGTTATTAGCAAAGCTTACCATTCAATAAATTGTTGAAAACTGAAAGATCCACAAAGCATAATGGAAATATAAAGAATATTGAATATATCTATTTATAGAAGTTCGTGAAAGAATGTTATGAGACAAACAGCGATATATTAATCTAATGATCTCTGATTAATTGGACAGGTTTAACTATATCAAGTGCATAAATAGAATAGAACCCCACATCTAACTAAGCAGTTTTCCCAATTGTTGTAAAACTTGGCTTCACAAGAAATATGGATGGGTCCTGCAATAATATGAACTTTAAGATGGTTCATTAGCATGGCCTCTAACCAACTCCAAAACAAACCTCTAAAGCCTCCTCACATAGTGTAGATATATTTCAAGGTTGTTATCTCATAGGTGTCAAATTCAGCCTTTCCTTGCCTTCTGCTGGGTAATTTATACTTGTGTCTGGCACCAGTTTTTTACTTGTTTGTCAAGCAACACTCTCAGCACTCTCATAATTATGCTGCCTGTTAGTAGCATTAAGTACAAACACATCTCTTCATTTTCACTTGTTTATGCCTGTCCTATATGTAGAGTCATCATAAGATCAGAAAATTGCTGATGGCCAGGGGAAGACATCTGAAGGCCTGCATGCCTGTGCCAGTAATTAATCTGCAATAGACTAGTGTTATGCAGTGGAAAGATCAAAAAAGAAGCCCTGGGATTGAGTTGGCTCTGACACTTACTCTGTGTCCCTGGACAAGTTAGCTCACCTCTTTGTGTTGTGTGCAATTAGATATTACTATAAACAGCTATATCAGGTGTGCCTATGAGGGCATTTCAGGGTGAGATTAACATCTGAATTGGTGGATTTAATAAAACAGATTTCCCCTGCCTAATACAGGCAGGCCTCATCCAATCAACCAGAAGGCCTGAACAGAACAGAAAGGCTTAGTATGAGAGACTTACATATTGCTTGACTGCATTGAGCTTGGACGTCCTTTTCTCCTGTCTTCAGACTTAAACTAAAGCATAAGCTCTTCCTAAGGCCAATGGTGGCCAGCTTTCGGATTGGAACTGTACCATCAGCTCTCCTGGGTGTCCAGATTGCCTACTTCAGACCTCAGGACTCAGTCTCCATTACTGTGTGAGCCGATTCTTATAATAAATCTCTTTAGATAATATGTATAAATATAAAAACACATACTTATGTGTAAATATATGTAAAAATAAAATGTATATATATATAACCAAATGTGTGTGTGTGTGTATCCTACTAGTTCTATTTTTCTGAACAACCCTGACTAATGCACATCCATAGCAAAAAGCATTATGAAACCTTTTGGGGGCTTCAGAGATAATCCTCTTTAAATAAAATTTCTCACATTGCTAGATGTATTTCCAGTGCATTCATGAGAAGTAGTGTGTAAGTCGGTGGTTATTGGAATCAGCCGGCCAGCTTTAAAGATGCTGATTCCCAGACCCATGGCCAGATCCTTTGAATCGGTACCATGAGAGGGCAGAACCCAGGAATGTGTAGCTAATGGTCTTCCTGGTACTTCAACTATCTAACCACATTTGAGAGCACCCATCTAAGTGGTTGGATTGAGGGAATAAGGAACCATAGATCTGCTGTGGTATCTGAAATTCTATCATCTGCAACTCATAGATTTGGTTTCTCTCTCATCTCTTGTTAAATGCAGATGAGCTAGAGAGATATAAGATCTAGGACCATAACTTTTGGATACATTTATTCTGAACTTATCTCTGATAATGTTTTCCTTATGTCCAAACACCTTCCAGGTCTCCCCATTGCCTATTTAATTAAATCCAATCTCCTCTGAATGACATTCAAGTCCCTCCAAAATATGACCCTCAGATAACTGAAGTGTCATTTTTCACCACAGTCAATCACATACATCTCATGGTTCAACCACTGCAAAGATTGCACGGGTCCCCTTCTGATGCTATGCATTGGTCCTGTTCTCACCTCCACCTGGTCTTCACACTCATCCTCCAAGTTTTAGCTCAAATGGCATGTTACTCATATGACTTCTCTAATGCCTCTCCTACAGACTGCTTTATGTCCTAACCACTGTGTGCAAGTCTCCCTCATAGAACAGGAACTTCTAGAAAGCAGGGATCTCCCCTTCAGGTCTGAGTGCCCAAAGCTCCGAATCTGGCTATTTTCCTGTATGGTTACCAAAAGGGAAAAATTAAAAAGCTGTGCATTTAGTTACAAAATTTGGAAATGATAAGAAAAGAGGGCACAGAGTAAAGGACAGGGTATTGATTTTCTAATCAGGAGCTTTGGAGAGACACATCTGGGCTCAATTCACGCCTCTCCTAATTAGTGATATGGGTCAACTTATTTCACCTTGCTTCATCTGTAAGTGGGAGTGATGATGCCATGACCTCACAAGGCTGTGAATATTAAATATCTTAAGAATTTAGCACCTCCATCTAAATATATCATACTGACATGAGTAAGCTATACTTCTATTAGCTTTTCCTTATTATTCTTATGCTTATTAATTTATCAGTGTGTTAGTAAGGGGGATCCCAAATCGAGACAATAGAAGATTCCAATTTAACGGGTGAGTGGAAACATAGGAGAGTCCTCAAACTAACTTATCTCATGGGCCATTTCTGTTTCTAAAGGGCATCCACCTGGGGGTGGGCTGGGGCGGGGAGCCAGAGAGCTATGCCCTGTCTTCCATGAGTTGCTTCTCTTCCCTGGTGAATTTCCTTAAGGGATATAGATCCACAGGAGATTTATGTGTGTGCTCCATTTCCCAATAGTTCAAGCAACTTATTTGCCAGCACTAAGCATTCATTCTTTCCCTGGAGGTTAGTTCCCAAGGTGCCTGCTTCTGTCCAGGGGAAGATGGATAGAGCAGCAGCTGCTGACCTGACAGCTAATGTACATGATGCCGCCTCCTCTTTGTCTCTGGGATGGGAGGAGAAATGGGCCAAACTCTAAAACCATCCTTGGAATTAAAAAGTGATCTGAGGTACCATCTGATCCAATCTTCTGTCCTGGATGTGTGACAAAGCTTGGGCCTACATCAGGGGAAACTTAGAATAAAGTACAGAGCTGTAATCTGTACCAAAGGCAGCCCTGTTCAGGTGAACTAAGAAAAAAACCCAGATAATGTTGTGAGGTTTCCATGAGTTGAATGGGTTGGATTTTGAAAAATCTAAGGTTAAGCTCTTCATACTTTTATGATATTAAGATTATTTCTCTTGATAAAATAATGATGATAGTCAATGCCAACTTTTTTCTTTGATGTCCTTATCTGGGTACAATCCTCCAAAGTTTATGACTCTCTAATGTCAAGGTAGAGAATAAGGGCTCTAGAATCAGAAATACCTGAATTATTACCTTTGTTCTTCTTTTAAGTTGTGTGACATTCAGCGATTTATTTAATTTCTCTGAGTCTCTAAAATGGTCACAACAATAATGCCTACTTTACAGAATCCTTGTGCAAAACAGGGAGATACTAGCATCAACACACTAGGCATCTTATACACATCTTAACATACAGAGCAACCCCTTGAAATAGATATAGTCAGTTCTTATTATTCCCAGTAGCTAGGTTCTATAAAGCTGCATGAATACTGAACCAAGGTGAGAACCAGGACCTTGAGACCTCCATGGCTGGGCAACCCTCATGCCAGCAAACAATGAGAAGCTGGTGATTAAAACAATTCAACATGGCCTCAGGGGGATTACTGGCCTTTGGTGTGAGGCAAAAGGAATACTTACAGTATATTTTAGTTGAAAGATCAAAATGCAGGTTGGGTGCACTAAGAACAGCATATCTGATGTCAAGCCCACTTACAGGGGCTATTTAAAAAGTCCACCATCCAGGGCCACAAAAAATCACCAGCAGCAGCATTAGCCAGCAGTGCCAATATTGATGAATGGGGGCATTGTCTCAAAAACCATCTTAAAGCTACTTGCTGTGCCTTAATGAGGGAGGGGGTTTGGAGCCCACAGGCTCTGTGTTAATTACAGGAGAGTATTTAATAATTGAGGCCAGACTCATCCAAATAAGATTGGAAGAATTAACCATCTCAGATTTAAAGAATCAATAAAGGCAGGGGGTGGGAGGGGAAGGACTTAAAGTGTTCATACCTTTTAACTCACTAATTTCACTTCAAGAATAATAAAATAATTCAATCAGGAAAAATATTGATGTATAGTATAGTTCTTTCCAATTTTAAAATAATAGAGAATTGGTTTAAAATTATAACCTTTCCATAGTGGTGATATAATTAAAAATCATTAAAAAATGTAGTATGGAAAAATACTTAAAGTGCAATATTAAGTAAAAAATATATAAAACCAGAATACAAAAAAAATATGATACAAACTGTATTTGTGTGGTATACTCCTAAAAACAAAACAAAACAAAAATTGAAAGGAAATGTGCCAAAAGTTAACAATCATTGATTTAATTTTTGTGAAATTATGAGTGGTTTTTATTCTTTTTTATCTATTTCCAAGGTTTTACCATAAGTACATGCTATTGTTATTTTTAAGATGGGAAAGCAGCAATACAATGAAAGTACAATCCAATTTGCTGTCACACTCCACACCAAAAGACTGCTTTGATGAACAGAAGCCCAGATTAAACAAGATTTAGCCTGTTCATCTAACAGGTCACTGATCTGTAAAAATATCAGATGTTTTCAGATTTTTCAAATCATTTATTATTAAGCAACTAGTTGGAGTGTAGCCAACTCAATTAAACAAAGAACATGAGATGGCCCTGTCCCCGGAACAGCCCCGGGAGGCCAGGACCCTCGTCTCTAAACTTTGTACTGCCAGAACCTTGTGTGTGCAACAGAGCAGGAGCTCAGTAACTACACATGAAGAGAACGAATACAATGGGAAAATATGCTGCCATAAAAGCACAGTTCAGAAGCCATCTGTCTTCTCTTCCATTCACTCATGCACTCATTCAAATATTTATTAAGCACTTATTATATATATACTAAAGGCTTGGTACACAAAATTTGTGCATGGAGGAGGGGTTTCCTCAGTCCAGCCTGCACCCTCTCCAATTTGGGACCCTTTGGGGGATGTCCGACTGCTGATTTAGGCCCAATCAGTTGGACATTCCTCTTGCAATCTAGGACCACTGGCTCTTAACCACTCACCTGCCTGCCTGCCTGATCACCCCTAACTGCCTCTGCCTGCCTGCCTGATTGCCCCAAGCTTCCCTCCCCTGCTGGCCTGATCTTGCCCCCAACCTGCCCTCCTCTGCTGGTCGATTTGATTCTGATTGGTTGGTTTCTATGCCAGTCAGCATCAAAAGCTCTGCCTTATAGGCAGCCATTGGCTCCCACAGCACCACATTTGGTTCTGATTGGTCAGTGTCTATGCCAGTCAGTGTCAAAAGCTCCACCTCCTAGGCAGCCATTGGTTTTTCACAGTACCCACATTTGGTTCTGATTGGACGGTTCCTATGCTAGTCAGCATCTCCAGGCCTATCCCCAGGCTTGATCAGAGAGGTGGGGCTGAACAGCAGCCCCTGCTGGGAAAGAAAGAAAGGCCTGGCTGCTGACAAAGCACAGAAAGAAAGAGAAAGAGAGAGGCAAGTACTGATCAACAGCTTCCACTGAGGCTGCAGATCAGACCCTGCCTCTCTTTCTGGGTCTCAGCCCCCTGGACAGTTAGTGCTGGGTCATCAGGCTGCAGCAGGGAAGTCAGTGCTGAGTCACCATGCCAACCCAGTGCTGGTCAGACTTCAGTCATGATAGGTTGTTACAACACAACCCTGGGCTTATATATATTAATGAATGAGTAGGCATGGACCAACTTTAAAGACATGCAATGACTGTGATAGTTCTTTTTTAAAAAAATATTTTTATTGATTTCAGAGAGGAAGGGATAGGGAGAGAGAGATAAAAACATCAATGATGAGAGAGAATCTTAATTGGCTGCCTCCAGCACACCCCACACTGGGGATGGGGCTTGCAACCCAGGCATGTGCCCTGATCAGGAATTAAAATGTGACTTCTTGGCTTATAGGTCAATGCTCAGCCACTGAGCCACACTAACCAGGCATGTGATAGTTCTAATAGATAAGCAAATACAGAATTTATGCAATAAGAAAGTCATGAATAAGATGATAGGATTTGAGCTGGAGTTTAAAGGTTGGACAGAATTTGCACACGAGTGAGGAAAGTGAGGAGAAGAAGAAAAAAAAAGTGAGGAGAAGGCATCTCGGGGGAAGTAATGACACGAGCAATCTTGAAGGTGGGAATGTAGAGGAAACAAGCATGGCTGGAGCATGGAGATCTAAGGGAGGCTGATGCCATACCGGGGCCTGCTTACTTAGGAGGGATTTGGATGCCCTGTTAACATGTGCTTTCTCCCATAGAAAAAGGAGAATGCTGGGAAGCCTCTCCTTGGAAGAGCGCCTTGCTCAGACAAATGCTCTTTGAAGAGACTTGGGCAGCCATAGGTAAAATGGGATGGCTGGATGGGGAAAGGAATGGCTGGACTGAAGTGGAAAACTCCCCATACCCAAGGTCTCTAGTGAACAGCTGGGAATACCCAGCAGCCCGGGAAACTGCACTAGCTCTCTGCTGCTAGGTTTCCTTTAAGTTCAAATGCTAAGGATCATGCTTGAGAGAGATGCTTAAATCCCAGGCTCAGCCTCCAGCCCCCAGCTCTCCTACCCCTCAGAAGCTGAATTGCTTTGCAAATGTATGCAGATACATGCCAGTAACAAAGCCATTAACATGCGCCCTAAGCCTCAAAGGGAAAGGTTTGCTTTGATCAAAGCTCATAATGGGATATATCCAAGGGGCAGAGAAACAATATCCTGCTCAGCCCAAACAAGGGAAGGCTTAGACTCCACAGCAGAATGCCTGGTCTTACCAGCTGCTGTTCAGGCAAATGTCAGAGCACATGGTTCCCCTTTTTATTTCCCCCACTTCCTGAAGTTGGAATTGCAGATCTTCCCTCTGCTTCCATGCAGCATGGTTGCAAATACTGATAACAGTGTGTCAATCTAATGCTCTAAACTCTGCTTCTCAAACCACTGTCCACGGACCAGCAGCATCCACATATTGTGGATATCCTAGGAGAAGGTTAGGAAGGCAGACTCTCTTGCTTGACTCAAGTACTAATAAGTCAGAATCTTAACAAGATACCAGGAGGGTGATTCATGTGCACATTATAAGGCAAGGAGCGTAGATCTCAATGACCTAAGCATCCATAATTACAATCTCCTAAAGGCCAAGCTATTTCTTATTCACCTTCATATCCCTCAGGCAAATAACATTGGCAATCAAGATAGGCCTCTGTTTCCTCTTCTGTAAAATGAGCTACTCGGTATCTCAGGGGCTATTGCATGGAGTGAATGGAATATTCACGAGATGTCCAAGTACAACGCCTGGCATGTGGGGATGGGTGGGAGGCAGTTCTAATTCTCTTCTCATTCCTATTCTGCTAAAAGAAATTGTTGAACTTATGTCAATCATTTTGATTTTCCAAAGTGTCTGCCTTATGAAATCCTCACCAGAGTTGCCAGCCATGCTTACCAACCAGAGAACTGGGATCTAGGGATGTTAAAGGACTTATGAAAATTCCTAAGGCAGGAGGGGCAGAGCTTGGATTTGAACCAGCCCCCTTCCAATCAAGCCATCCTTCCCATCGCAGCCACCCTATATGCAGTGCAGAGATCACACATGTGCCCTGCTAATAATCCCTCCACCACCTTCAGGAAGAAGTCAAGCTCTTTGCCCAGATTGATTGGGGATGGTGTCATCGGATCTATGTTACAGAGGTGCCATCTGAACACAGAGTGAGCATGCACTGGCCAGGTCAGTTAGGACATTGTTGCAAAGGACCCAGAAATTCCAGGATCTGACCCTTGCCTGCTCCTCTTGCCTCAGCTCCTCCTGTCCTCTTGTTTCAGGTCACATTTGTCAATCCCTGGTCATTGGGACTTTTACTTCTCCCACAGTTCACTACTGTCCCTCCCTCAGGAATGGTTTTGGCTGACCCCACTGTGTCAGATAGTTCCTTGTTGCCCCTCTAGGTCCACCTTCAACCTTTCCACTTGACTCTGTGGCCCTGGACACTCATCTCTCTGGGCCACAACTCATCTGTCTGGTCCTCTGGCTTCCAACAGGGTTTGGCAAGGGCTGAGAGGAAAAGAGGGAGTGAGGTCAGAGTGTGTATTCTGTTGGCTCCTTCCAACAAGGTTGACAAGATCTAGCTGCATCCTCCTACAGAAGAGTCTCCTCTCTCAAGGAGAACAGTGCCTACATGACTTCCAGATTCCAGATTCCAGATTTCAGTAGCTGCAGCCTCCTCCCATCCCCTGGGGCCTATGTGGTATAAACTGAACTTCAGATACCCACTTCATTCCTTCTGATTTCCTTATACCCTCCCCTTTGGAAATAAACGCTCCCTCAATGGTCCTATTTTCGGTGAATGTCCATTTGTTTAAGGTGACCAGATTTTAACATTGATAAAGCGGGACACCATTTCCGGGGGGGGGGGGGGTGTTCTTTTTTTATTATTATTATTACTTAAAATGTCACAAAGAGTAGTACATATGTCTTTTTCCAAAAATTGGGACTTTTAAAAAATGCTGCGGGACACGGGACAAATTGTTAAAAAGCGGGACGTCTGGTCACCTTACATTTGTTTCCTGTCAGAAACCTGATTTAAACATTCTTCATCCAACTAACAACTATTCATCCCTTAGAAAAAACCCAAGGATCACCATCCCTTAT
>PVJC01054878.1:0-10361 GCA_004026665.1 Murina feae | reverse complement strand
GGACCAAACTGCCATCTCCCAAGGGACTTTCCAGGTCACTGGGCTGCCTCCCTTACCAACCCCCCCCCCCCCCGGCTGCGAGGAAGAGAGTGGGGGGGGGGTGGTGAGGGCCTCTGGAAGCATCCTGCTCCCACAGTTTGTTGGCTGGAACACAGCCCCAGCCCACTGGCCACAAGGAGGCTGGGAGGGGTCCCCAGAGTGCAGCCCAGGAAGGATGAGGGGGTCTGTGAAGCAGCGGCTGGCGTCTGCGTGCGTTAACAGTTAATCGTGGAGTATGTTGACCCTTGAGACGTTGCAATGTTTTCTAGAATAAAAAATGATTAAGAAGAGTTTGCGTGTGGCAATGACAGGTATAGCTTCATGAGCAGCCCTCTCATTAGACAGAGTGGGTCACTGCAGCTCTGCCACTGCAAGCAAGTAGCAAGGTCACCCCTGGACCCACAAACCCGCCATCTATAACATCTTTTATTTATAACATCTTTTCTCCTTTAAAAGAGCACATGTAAGTAGTATAATTATTTTGTGAGCATACAGAGAAACAATGATTTTAGATTCACAGTTACAGAAAATATTTAATTATGTGGTTCTGTACCAAAATTAATGCAAATATCATGAAAATGTGAACTTGATGCCTGGACTGGTGTTGCCCGGTGGTTAGAGCGTCAGCCTGCACACCCTGGGGTTGCAGGTTCGAGTCCCAGTCAAGGGCATGTGCCTGGTTGCGGGTTCCCTCCTCGCCCCCAGTTGATGTGTCTCTTTCACATCTATGTTTCCCTCTGTCTTTCCCCGCTGCACCCCCCCCCCCGCCCCGCCCTTCCATTCTCTCTGAAAAAGGTTTGGGAAAAATATCCTCAGGTTGATTTGAAAGTTTGTTTCTAAAAAGGGCTTTTGTGGCAAACATTGCATATCTTTGAATGGCTTTTAATTTTTAAAACACATTTTCCTGTTTTTCTTCCAATGTGTTTTTTCTGTGTTTTTTTTTTGATCCCTGTACAACTTTACTCTGACCACACTTATTTTTCCAAATGCTTTTGTAATTGAATCCTGTATTTTCAGTTTGTACCAAAACTATGTGAAAGCTACCTCGACCAAGCAGTGCCTGGGGTAATGTTCACCAGATGGGCTGACGCGTGGCCTTCTCTGCAGGACGCATCGGACTCCTGCCCAGATGGGCAGGACGCTTCCTGAAAATGGACAGGGTGGGGGCAAGACGGTGTGTTATTACCTCTAGAGCCGCCGACATGAAGAGAAGAAATCGTTCCTCCGTCTAAACTGTTTTCAGGTTGAAGGCCATTGGATGGGAAATCCTTGATCAGAAGAAGGTACATTTAGCTTGTAAGCATCATAATTGATAACCATTTCCACTCAGCATATTTTTATACAATTTTTAAGTGTAGCTATTGAATATGGAATTTTCCTTGCAAATTATTTCTTACCAAAGGGATATGTCCATTTAGTGATGGGAGTCTATTTTAGGGGCTTACTTGCTCTCCCCGGTGGAATGCGGGGAGTCCTCAAGCAGATGGAGAAAGCCAGATCCTGGTTTTACTATAGCAGGCGGCCAGTTCCTCAGTCTGAGGAGTTTTTAAATGTTGAAATGTATTCTGCAGAAAAATCTTAGGTGTTAACTATCCAACCCCGTGTTGGCCTGTGAAACTTAATCTTCAGCAAAGAAATAAAAGCAACTCTAGACTTCTATTTTATTGAGCTCCTCTGAGAGCAAAATTATGCAATCACATAATGGAAGTGGATTTTTTTGTTAACAGCTTCTGGCTACCAGTCTTCACCACCACCGCTTTGGACATAAAAATCAAAAAGACCAGCTGGAATGGAATGATATGCATACCAGCAATATTTCTTACTCTCATCACATTTTGTGTAAAATAAACACCTAATAGTTTAAGAACAACTTTGGATATATTTGGTTTACTTCTAATATGTAAGTGATTAATTTTTGCACTTTATAAGAGTCCATTCTCCCATCTTAAACTCTACACACTGAGCGCCCCCACGAGTGGGAAAGGTTTGCATTTCTCACCATTGAGTATAATGTCAGTTGTAGCATTTTTGTAGATATTCTTTATCAAATTAAGGAAGTTCTCCTCTATTTCTAGTTGACTGAGAGTTTATACATTGTTGGATTTGCTCTGATAATTTTTTGTTGAGGATTTTTGCATCTATGTTCATGAGAGATATTGGTCTGAAGTTTCCTTTTCTTGTAATGTCTTTGGTTTCGTTACTAGAGTAATGTTGGCCTCGTCAAATGAATTAAAAAATAATTTCCTCTGCTTCTCTCTTCTGAAAGAGATTGCAGAAATTTTGTATAATGTTTTCCCTTCAATATTTGGTAGAACTCACGAGTGAACCCATCTGGGCCTGGTGCTTTCTGTTTTGGAAGATTATTAATTCTTCATTAGATTTCTTTAATAGCTAGAGGTCCATTCAAATGGTCTATTTCTTCTTGTGTGGATTTTGGCAGATCATATCTTTCAAGGAATTAGTCCTTTTCACCTAGGATACCAAATTTGTGAGTATAGAATTGTTCACAGTGTTCTTTTATTATCATTTTGATGACTGTGATATTTGTAATGATGTCCCCTTTCTCATTTCCGAGATTAGTGATTTGTGGCCTCTCTTTATTCCGAGTTAGCCAGGATAGAAGTTTATTGGTCTTATTGCTCTTTTCAATGAAATAGCTTTTGGTTTTGTTGATTCTATCTATTTGTTTTCTGTTTTCAATATCATTGATTTCTGCTCTAATTTTTATGATTTATTTTTTTTCTACCTACTTTGGATTTACAACTTACTCTTCTTTTTCTAGCTTCCTAAGGCAAAAGCTTAGATGCTTAACTTTAGATCTTTAGATCTCTTCTAATATATGCTCTCAGTGCTATAAATGTGTCTCTAAGCAGTGTTTTCACTGCGTCGCAGACATTCTGGTACGTTGTGTTTTCATTTTCATTTATCTAAAAATATTTCAAAATTTCTCTTGGGATATCTTCTTTCACCATGTGTTCTTTAGAAGTGTGTTGTTTAATCTCCATGTATTTTGGAATTTTTCCAGTTATCCTTCTGTTACCAATTTTTAGTTGAATTCTATTGTGGTTTGAGAGCAGATATTATATGATTTCTATTCTTTTAAATGTGTAAAGGTGTGTCCTTGACCCAGACTGTGTCTTCTCTTGGTGAATGTCCCGTGTGAGCTTGAGAAAAATATGTGTCCCGCTGTTGTTCCATGGAGTCAGTAGATGTCAAGTGTATCTGGCTGATGTTGTTGAGTTCAACTATGACCTTGCTGACTTCTGCCTGCTGGAGGCTCCATTTCTTGAGCTCATTATGTGAATCACTGTGACTAGGTATGCTGTGTTCCTGTGGCTGCTATTGTGATTTCCTACTGATCTCTGGTTTCCAGTGATTTGACTATGATGGACTTAGGTGTGGTTTTATTATATTTATTCTGCTTACAGTTTGCTGAGCTTCTTCAGTCTATAAATTTATGTTGTCCACCAGCATTGAGAAATTGTAAGCTGTTACTTTATAGTTAAATGTATACTACTATACTTTTACCTACAGGCCCTTGGAGACACACTTCATTATCAAAATCTTTTTCTGTATCTGTTCTTCTGAACGGATAAGCACGTTAAAAAGTGATCAACGACATTATGTATCTGAGGCCTTGTGAACTAGAGCCAGCCCTGAGGCTGGGGATTGCCAAATACAGGAAATTCACCCAGTGCAATCCTCTCCCCCAGGGTCCCCCCACCCTGTCCCAATCTGCCTCATTTGGGTCACTGCCCAGTGCCCTCATGGAGCTGCCTTCATCTATCATCTGAGTTTATAGTTGTCATCTGGGACGAGGATGGACAGATTAGGAGCTGCCGAGACTAAAAGCAGAGCCTGCTAAATTTCTTCTTTTGCTCACAAGATCACAACGAAAATATCCTAAAATATTGAGGTAAAACTAGCAGGGGAAAATCAGCCATCATCTGAAATTTCTCAGAGAAGCATCGTGTTCCCAGATCAAATCTTTATTAATCCACATTCAAGTTTCTTCAGATGTAAAGAAGCTGACATTTTATTCTTTAAATATATTTTTTATTGATTTCAGAGGGGAAGGAGAGAGAGAGAAGCATCAATGATGAGAGAGAATCACTGATTGGCTGCCTCCTGTGAGTCCCCCACTGGGAGTCGAGCCTGCAACCAGGGCATGTGCCCTGACCAGGAATTGAGCTGTGACCTCCTGGTTCATAGGTCGATGCTCAACCACTGAGTCACACCAGTCGGGCTGACATTTTATCTTTAGCGTTGAAAATATTGTCTGATTTATATTTAGAGTGACAACTGAACCCTCCTTATAACAATGACAGCGAAGACCTTTCTGTGTCAGGCGGGGGCAGGTTTCCTCGGGCTTTGTCACATCCACTTCAGGGTTCAGCATTCCCAGGGAGGCCCCGGCTGGGACGGAAAGGGCGTTTGGTAGTCACCCAGCTTTGTGGCCTCATGTGCCCTGTTGGAATAGAAAAAAATCTGTGTTGTTATTTTCCACTTTCTTTTGGTGTTAAATTCAAAGAAGAAGAAGGAGAAGGAGAAGGAGAAGGAGAAGGAGAAGGAGAAGGAGAAGGAGAAGGAGAAGGAGAAGGAGAAGGAGAAGGAGAAGGAGAAGGAGAAGGAGAAGGAGAAGGAGAAGGAGAAGGAGAAGGAGAAGACCCAAAGCTGAACATCTGCACCTTCAGCATCTCTATGCTCACTTACCTCTGCTCACCTCAGAGCCCAGGCTCCGTAGGTCACAGGTCGACATTCTGGTCCCTGCCAGCTCCTCCCAGCCACCCCAGCACTGGGCAGAGCCTGCATCACCTTTGCTGTGTCCCCCCCACCCCTCACCCCCACTCCCTCCCCTGCCTGAGTCGCACCTCCTCTCTAATCGCAGTGCTGCAGTGAGGCTCAGGGACGCAGAGGAGTTTGCAGCTGGCTTTGAGTTGACAGGGAGTCTCAGGGGAGGAAATGGGCCTCGGAGCCAGCCTTGCCAGCTTCCCGCAGGATGGATTCGGCGATCCTGGCATGCAGGGTCCCTGACATCGAAACCAGGCTGAGAGAGAGCGATGAAGGCAGGTGATTTTACATTCCCTGCTAAGTCAGCTCACCCATGTTACTCAGCGGTGCCATCCTACCCACAAAGGCCTCCCAGAGACTAAGCGATAAATGTGCAAAGGCCATTGGCCAGCTAACGGTTTCCCTTAAGGCTGGGACAGTCCCTGTGAATGGAGAAACGTGTCAGGAAGGTAACAAGGCCTCAGGGCCACCGCGCTTGACCATGCCTCCCTTATCTTACCAAGGGTCACCTGTACAATTGCTCAGGCGGGGCCTCTGGGTACATGAATGAAGTATTCTGGTTAAAAGGATCAACTTGAAAAGTTACTTGTTGTACCTTTGCTTTTTTTTTTTTTTGGATTTTCTGACTCAAATTTTTATGATCCTTTTGTTGTAACACAAACACATACTAAGAAAACCACACAAAACAAGCACAGCGGAATGAGTTGTAAAGTGAGCACCCATGACCTAGATGTTGACCCCGGTAGCTCCTCTGAAAGTCCTCGCAGGCTCCACTGCCCTCCTCCCTCCATTGCCACAACCCTCACCTTGATAGTGATCACTTCATGCACTCTGTCTAGTTTCATCGCCCAGGCACTGCAATTGGGTCTTGCCTGTACTGCTTTATAGCATTGTGTGTCGTCCAGGTCTCTTTGGACCTACAGGGCCTCCCTCCGTCCCCATCTTGGTGCTATTCAGCATGTTCCTCTACCTCCTGAGCATAGTGATTGAGTGAGGGACAGGAACAGGCTCGGGCTCCATCCCTTTGCCAGGAGTCCAGGAAGCAGGGCAGACTGTGTTTCTTTGGGATGTCAGCAGCCATTGATGCTTCGTACTTAACATCTCTAAATTCATTGGGTTTACAACATAGTGGCATTCCCTTTTTATTATTTCTTTACCATTTGTTAGTTGTAACCTATAATAATAAAAGCATAATATGCTAATTAGACCGGACAACCAAACGACCTTCCAGACGTCCTTCCAGATGACCTTCTGGACGAAGCCAGGCTGTGAGGGCCGAGCCCCTTGCATGAAATTCATGCATCAGGCCTCTAGTGCTATCATAAAGAGGCATGCTTCCCTTCTAGTATCTGGCTGCACATGAGACTGCTCAGATAAGAAAGGCTTGACATTTTCCTTCACTGACCAGTTTTCAAGAAACAGATCGGTACACTATCCCTCTGATGATGACTATTTCCTTTTATTAATACTGTTAGAGGCCTGGTACACGACATTTGTGCATTGAGGGGGAGGGGTTCCTCAGTCCAGCCTGTGCCGTTTAGCAGTCCAGGAGCCCTCGGGGGATGTCCAACTGATGGCTTAGTCCAACTGATGTCGCAGTTGGACATCCTTAGAGCTGCTGTGGAGACGGGAGAGGCTCCTGCCGCTACTGCTGTGCTTGCTAGCCATCAGCCTGGCTTGTGGCTGAGTGGCACTCACCCTGTGAGAGTGCACTGACCACCAAGGGGCAGCTCCTGTGTCGAGCATCTGCCCCCTTGTGGTCAGTGTGTGTCATAGTGACTGGTTGTTCTGCCGTTGATTTTCATATTACCCTTTTACTATATAGGATTATGAATCTGTGGCATTTACATTGGTTTAGACCACTGCCATGTTCATTATTGAAGCTCAAATTGTTCCAGTAAGAACCTCTTCAAATGGGTTCCTGTGTCTTTTTTAAATATATTTTTTACTTTAGTTTCTTTTAAATTTATAGAAGAGTTACAAAAATAGTACAGGGTGTCCATATGCCCTGTGCCCGTTGCCCCATTGTTAGTTAAGGTTTTACTACAACATATTTGTCACAACTAATGAATCAATATTGTTATGTTACCAAGTTTATACATTCCTTAGATTGTTTCAGCTTTTATTTAATCTCCTTTTTTTGGTCTCAGAATCCCAATCAGGGCACCACCCTGCATTTTGTCATCATGTCTCCTGAGGGTCCTCTTGGCTGTGACAGTTTCTCAGACTATCCTTGTTAATGACCTTGACAGCTGGAGGAGCACCGGGCGGGCATCTTATAGAGCATCCCTCGGTGGGGTTTGTCTGCTGTTCCTCCATGTCCTTCTGACGTGATGTGGGTATCTTTACGTCTGCTCAGGCAAGCCCTCACTCTTGGCTCTTCTCGTTCAAACTTGACTCATGTATGTGCCGATCTCTCTTCTTTCCTGTCTCCATATAGGATGTTCTATCCAAAAGAAAGCCAACTAGAATCCGACGGAGTTGAATTACCTTCACAGATCATCTTGCAGAGAATGGACAGCATTGCAGAATTAAATGTTCCACTCAAGAGCATGAGGTGACTCCATGTAATCACATCCTTTATGAATAAATGTAAATGCTTGTCTTCTTAGAAGTCTTGAGTATTCTTTGTCGGGATAAACCCTAGAGATGTCATCATTTTTGCTGCTATTTGAATGGGATATTTTAAAGTGTATTTCCTGGTTTGTTACTTGCCGTCTAGTGCACTTCCTCGTTTATCAGTGAAGAGAAATGTCACTGAGTTTACAAGTTGCTCTTGTGTCTGGTAAACTCTGCTGCAGTCGATCACGAGTCCTAAGAGTTGTGTGTCTATACTGTTAGCTTCCCACCAGAGATGATCCCTTCACTTATAGATGATGGGTTTTATTCCCCCCTTTCTGACCCCCTGTTTACCTCATTTCCTTTCCTATTTCTTCAAATGCAGGCCAGGATCTGTAGACGTGTTACCCCAAAGAGGCAACACTGGGATCCGTGGTTTCTTTCTTTCCCAAGCTGAAAGGGAAGACGTTTCCTCCATGAGTGTGATGTTTGCTGTAGTCACTTGGTAGATATACTTGGTCAGGTTGAGGAAGTCCTTCTAAGTCTAGTTCCAGCCCCACCTGTTTGCCTCCACCCCGGCCTGTGTTCATTGTGGCTCTGCCCTGGCTGCAGAGAGTGATGTGGAAACAAAGGCTGGACTCAGACTGCTTTCCCAGTTTTATTTTTCTATAGCTTTGTTTCCCCCACCCAGACTGTAGTCACCACACACACACCCATGCACATGCACACGCTCACATGTGTGCACACGCACACCCATGCACGCACACAAGTTCACTGAGCAGCCTTCTGACCCACTAGGGCCTGGACTAGGCTGATGAAAAGGCCCAAAATGTCAAGAGGCACCAAAAACTCAGGAATCAGGATAAATAACGTTTTAAAGCAATATTTTACAGGATCAAATTGAATAGAAAGAATCCGTGCAGAACAGAATATCAACACAGTGGATGAAAGCAGGAGCAGTGTGACTGACCCCTTGGCCTCAGGCCCCAGTCGGCCAGGCCCTGCCAGCTCTCCCGGCTTCTCCACTGTGATTTCTAGGTGGCAAGACGTTCCCGGACAGTCCCTCAGGGCCGGCTGGGACAGGAGCCAGCAGCAGCCCGGGCCAGGCCAGCATCTTGGCAGGGCCCAGAGGCGGGTTTGATTCTCCTGGTTTCTTTCTCCTAAAGTAGATTTCTGGGAAAGGGAATGAAAAGGGCATGTAGGGGGGCTGTGTGTCCCTTTCCTCCATCACCCCAGGAGACCCGTCCCGGATCGGTGGTGTCAGCCTCCGGAAGGGGACGTGACAGTTACCACAAAACTTCACCAGCACAAACAGCGCTGACATGAGTGAGATCCCAAACTGACCCTAGCCAAGCAATTTTTCAATTACTTATAATTTTGTTATTTTTTTTTTCTTCCCAGAACCCTCTAGGAGGACTCGCAAAGAAGACCAGACAAATGAAAACTTTCAACATTGAAGTCTCGGCTGTTTTAGATTTATCTATAAGCAAAATATCAAAGTCCTTAAGACGCCTTTCAAATACAAGCAAGTAATGAATCACCTTACGTAAAATTTAAAATGAAGGAAATTGATTCAGTTCAACTCTAAAATGTGAATTTAGACAGAAATCTTCCGGCTGGAAATAAACACTCGTGGAGCCTTAAAATAAGAGTGACTGTGTGAGGGCTATTTCCACCTTAATTACCACCTTCCCAGCCACAAATAGAGAGGCCTCTGTGCTGGGAGCCAGACAGAAGCCACGGGCACACACTCATGGTGGCTTTGTCATCTCTGGCTACTGTGCTCAGTTCTCTCAGCCACCTGAGCACCCGCTGTGTGCCAGGTACTAGGGGGTTTTTTACCCTTTTCCCCAAATAACATCTTACCCCATCATGTAAATCAGTTCAGAGGGAGCTCTCAGGCCACCTCTTCCCCACCCACACACCAGAGAGAGAGAGAGAGAGAGAGAGAGATTGATTGGTTGCCTCCCATACGGTCCCCGACTAGGGATCAAACCCACAACCTAGGTATGTTCCCTGACCAGAAATCAAGCCTGCAACCATTGGGGTACAGGACGATGCTCCAACCAGCTGAGCCACCCAGTTAGGCACAAGTCTCACATCTATTCAGGTCCTCACTGAATCTGGCCACCTGTCAGAACCTCTCTGTTTCGCCCTGGGCCGGAAAAGTTACTTCACCTATATCTTCTCTAATCAGCACAGAAAAGAGATTTACAGTTTTTTAAAGTATCATCAGGCCCAACTGATTCATTTCAGGTTTACCTCTGAAAATTAGGCTTGTGTTTCTGTGTCCTAATTTCCATTGTCACAGAAAGGGCTGGTTTCACTCTTACTTCAGACCATGACCATGAGAAACACGTCTTTTCACGCTTTGATTTGAGTTATGACATGGCCACGTGTCATTCAAGGCAGACCCAAGCCTGGAGCACAAGCGGGCTCTGTCACATCACAGTTCTGTAGACTCTTGCCACATGGAGTTGGCTTCCTTTTTGGATGTCAACTCACTTGAATAACTTGTGTTTATCTCAGAATTCCTAATTGCATTTCTTTTTTCTTGATGACAGAAATATGTCCTCGCCCAGCTCATTTTGCTTCTTAATTATTCTGTTGTTGAAGGAATCTGCCTGCATTAAGAGATATCACTGGGAGGCCCGGAATCCTGCCTCATGTGGATGCTGCCATATGGACCTGGGCCACATTCTTTGACCCATATTCCTCTCTGCTTGGGGTGAGGCCACTTTTGCTCAGGTCCCATGTCCTCCTTCTTTTTTCTTTCAGGTTTTGTCTCAAGTAGGATGGGAGTCTGTGTCTGAGCTCTTGCATGTCTACACACGTTTCTACTTTGTTGTTGGTCTTGGTGGCCTGTTGGGCTGGGTATAGAATTCTGGGTTCTAAATCCCTGATTAGCAGAAACCCAAAAGCCCTTCCACAGAAATCTAACACCTGCGATGCTGATGGCAGCATCATTCCTT
>PVJC01054877.1:0-10370 GCA_004026665.1 Murina feae | reverse complement strand
ACCCCCGAAAATTGTCAGTCCACTCCCTTTCTATGCCTCTGATTCTATTCTATTCACCAGTTTATTCTGTTCATCAGATTTTTTATTCACTTGATTTTTAGGTTCACTTGTTGATAGATATGTATTTGTTGTTCATAATTTTTATCTTTACTTTTTCTTCATCCTCTTCTCAAAGGATACCTTTCAGCATTTCATATAAAACTGGTTGGGTGGTGATGAACTCCTTTAGCTTTTTTTTGTCTGTGAAGCTCTTTATCTGACCTTCAATTCTGAATGATAGCCTTGCTGGGTAAAGTAGTTTTGGCTGTAGGTTCTTGCTGTTCATTACTTTGAATATTTCTTGCCACTCCTTCCGGCCTGCAGTGTTTCTGTTGAGAAATCAGCTGATAGTTGTATGGGTTCCCCCTTGTAGGTAACTAACTGCTTTTCTCTTGCAGCTTTTAAGATTCTCTCCTTGTCTTTTGCTCTTGGCATTTTAATTACGATGTGTCTTGGTGTGGTCCTCCTTCAGTTTCTTTTGTTTGGAGTTCTCTGCGCTTCCTGGACTTGGAAGTCTATTTCTTTCACCTGGTGGGGGAAGTTTTCTGTCATTATTTCTTCAAATAGGTTTTCAATATCTTGCTCTTTCTCTTCTTCTGGTACCCCTATAATTCTGATGTTGGTACGCTTGAAGTTGTCCCAGAGACTCCTTACACTATCTTCATACCTTTTGATTTTTCGTTTGTTTGTTTGTTTTGGTTTTTTTGGCTGGGTGGGTTTTGCTTCTTCATATTTCATATCTTTGACTTGATTCTTGCGATCCTCTTGTCTGCTGTTGGATCTCTGTATATTATTCTTTATTTCAGTCAGTGTCTGCTTAATTTCTAGCTGGTTCTTTTTCATATCCTCGAGGGTCTCACTAAATTTATCAGCAGTCTCTAGAAACTTCTTGAAAAACCTGATAACCGTGGTTTTGAATTCTATATCCAGTCGTTTGCGTTCCTCCATTTCTGTCTTTTGTGACCTGTTTCTTAGTCTCCACATTTTGGCTTTCTGTGCTAGGTGTCCTATATAGGGCCCAGTGATTGAGCCTCCCCAATCACCTGGGGTGGACACTCTTGTTTTACGCCTTTGAAGGCTGGGTGCACAGTCTTGTTGTAGTTATCACGGGGAGGTATCACTGGGGGGAAAATGACCTACAGGCCTTTCTCCTCGTTGTTTGGAGTTTGGATCTATTGGAGTTCTGTCTCAGCTGCAGACCCTTAGGTTATGTTGCAGGCAGGCAGTCGCAAAGCTTGGGCGGGGTTGTAGGTGGGGCGGGGTCTCAGAATCACCGGGGGTGGAGCGACTCACAATGGCGTCCCCTCTGCTAATGCCAAAGTTTCTACCGCGTTTGGCGTCTCCAAGCCCTGGGGTCTGCGCACTATTCTCAGTCCCCGAATCTCCACGTCAGTGATAGCTGTGAATAGCACTGCTAGAACACCACTGGTCTTCCGCCACCACGTTACCCTACAGCCCGCATTTCATTCAGTGCTACCCGGGAGTTTATAATCTTCTAAGCCGTGGACCCGATCGCTGCTTCCACCCTTTTCACCCGCACTGCTGCGCACCGCGCCGCCGCCTTCGTTTCGCGCGTCCGTACCTTTCAGTTTGGGCACCAGGAACTGCTATTCAGTCTCAAAGCACTCCTCTTGCCTTCTCGATGTAACGCTTCTCCTCCCTTGGTTCTGGAGGATGGTTGTTTATCTGTATAGTTGTATTTCTATAATGTAGGTGTGGAGGCTGTGCATTTAGGTATATACCTCATGCCGCCATCTTGGTTCTCCTCAACAAGCTTCTTAGTGGTTCATAATTAATCTGAGCTATTTTTGGTGGCTCAGCCAGCTCTTCCTTCCAGTTGTAATTTTGGTCAGCTTTACTTATTTTCTAGAGGCCTAAATCTCATTTTTACTGCCAGCCACAGCCCTTTTTCATACCAGTATTTGGCAGTTAGGAAGGTTAGAACACCAGTTACATTTGCATAGTACATAGCTTTCAGAATAATTATTGTAAGTAATCTTACTGGTGTTGGTTAATTCATTAAATACCTATTGACTGTGTGCTATGTGGTAGAAACTGCTGGGGATACACAGTGAGCATCTAATCTAATAAAAGGGTAATATGTTAATTGTGTTTCTCCGCTACATCCCAAGACACGCTCACCAGGCAATCAGAGTGCCTATATGCAAATTAATCCAACCAAGATGGCAGCCGGCAGCCAAGGAGCTAGAGCAAACAGGAGGCTTTGTTGCCCCAGCGATGGAGGAAGCTGCCTGCCTAGGCTGGCTGTGGCCTCCGCTCAAGGCAACAGAGTTTCAATTATAGAAGATAAATAAACCCCAGATACCTGCTTCCAGCCAGCCTTGCTGGGAGCTTGGGTGGCTGGGGGCTGTGGCCAGCCTCCAAACAACCATCAGCGCCTCCACACAGGCTGGCCAGGCAACCCAGCAGGAACCCCTACCCTGAAGGGGGTGTGGCCAGTCTAAAAACGGCTCTCAGTCCCTTACCCAGGCTGGCCAGGAACCCCAGTGGGACCCCCACCCTGATCTGGGACACCCTTCAGGGAAAACCAGCCAGCCCCCACCCATGCACCAGGCCTCTATCCTGTATAATAAAAGAGTAATATGCAAATTGACCCTAACAGCAGAACGACTGGGAATGACTGGTCACTATGACACACACTGACCACCAGGGAGCAGACGCTCAATGCAGGAGCTGCCCCTGGTGGTCAGTGCGCTCCCACAGGGGGAACTCTGCTCAGTCACAAGCCATGCTGATGGCTGCCAGTACAGCGATGGTGGTGGGAGCCTCTCCTGCCTCCTCAGCAGCACTAAGGATGTCCGACTGCAGCTTAGTCCTGCTCCCCACTGGCAAGTGGACATACCTTGAGGGCTCCCAGGCTGCCAGAGGGATGTCTGACTGCCAGCTTAGGCCCAATTGCCCGGGGAGCGAGCCTAAACCAGCAGGTGGACATCCCTCGAGAGGTCCCAGATTGTGAGAGGGCACTGACTGGGCTGAGGAACCTCCCCTCCCCCCCAGTGCACAAATTTTTGTGCACCAGGCCTCTAGTTTTACATACAAGGGAACTGAGAAGTTGGATGACAGGTATAAGATTATATATCAAGTTACTGACAGAACTGTGACTAGATCCTAAGTCTCCTGACTCCTGCATGGCCCATTGGGTGGAATGGAGTTGCTCTGAGAAGAGTTAGAGCAGGATAGTTGGGATGGTACTTGTAAGAGGGTTTGCTTATGATCATCCTAACCTTTACTTGTGTATTTTCAGTAATTCAGGAGCCTAGTGTCTTCAAGGAAGTACCTTACATTTATTTAGACCATGTTGGAGGTTCAGTTTGGCATACTGGGCACCTGGTCCACCCTTTCAGGTGGTCAGATGAGGATCAGAGTACAAACTCAGTTCAGGATTCTCTTGGAATGAATGGTTTGGAGACTTACGTGGGGTCTTATGCCTTCGCTGCTAGGAGGGTAATTGACTGATGTGTGCAGCCAAATAGAGTGTTAGAGAGAAAGGGTGGCTAGCTGCCCTGTTGCTGATGTATATCTTGGTGTGGCCTCTGCAGGATCAGGTCAATATGGTCCTTGTCATCATTTGATGGTTCAGAAATTGTTTACCCAGAAGTGATAATTTTGAGAAAAGAGATCACGTTAACCCAAAGATCTAAGAACAGGTTTATAAATCAAAATATCTACTTAGCCCGCCTGGTGTGGCTCATTGGTTGAGAATAACCTATGAATCAGAGGGCCACAGGTTCTATTCCCTGTCAGAGTACGTGCCTGGGTTGCAGGCCCAATCTCCAGGGAGAGGCATGCAGCAGATAGCTGATTGATGATTTTCTCTTATCATTGACTAGGGGCCCGGTGCACAAAAATTTGTGCACTCGGCAGGGGTTGGGGGGGTACTTAATCCCTGCCTGTGCTCTCTCACAGTTTGGGACTCTGGAACCCATTGGGGCACACAGCACACACGGAGGGCACACCTCCCTGTGTGCTGTGTGCCCCGCACCGAATTCCAGGCCTCAGCCTCAGGGGCGGAGCTGGCTCAGATCCTCCGCCTTCCCCCCACCCCCCAGGCTGCCCAGCCACCTGGAATCCATGGGGGGGGGCACGGGCACTCAGGGAGGCTATCCCTCCCTGAGTGCCCATGCCCCCACCCCATCACAGATCTACTTCCAGGTTGCAGGGCAGCCTTGGGGCCTGGGCTGGCTTGCTCCCCCAGGCCCCGGCTGCCCTGCCGCCTGAAATCAATCGCGGAGGCTCGGGCACTCGCGGAGGCGTGTGTGCCTGAGTCCCCGCATCTACTTACAGGCTGCAGGACAGCCTGGGGGCCTGGGCTGCCCTGCCGCCTGAAATCGATCCCGGAGGCTCGGGCACTCACGGAGGTGTGTGTGCCCGAGCCCCCGCGATCACGGACCTACTTCCAGGCTGCTTTCTGCCTGGAGGTGTGGGGTTGCAGGTGGTCGCTCCTCCGGCCCCCCCACCCGTGTGGCCTGCAGGAAGGCAACAGATGGCGGCGGCGGCCACCCAGAGGCAAGCCACCGGGTGTTCACCATCGCCATCTTGGCTGGGCTAATTTGCATACAGCTGCTCTGATTGGCTGGTGGGCGTGGCTTACCCTGTCTCAGAGAAACGGTTAGTTTTACTATTTTGCTTTTATTAGTTTAGATGTTTCTTTATCTCCCTCTCCCTTCCTCTTTGAAATCAATCAAAATATATTTAAAAATAGCAATGTATAGTGGGAGATGTATATCTGGCTCACAATCTGGAATCTGTCTAAACCAGGGATTCCAACCCACTGGGCTCTAGCCTGGTGCCAGATTAAAAATCAGAAGGTTGCTTGCTTGGTAAGAAAGAATTAAGAGCCGGTTGAATAGTATCTTCCTATGAGTTTCTGTCACATTGGAGTATTCTTTCTTAATTGCTTAACATTCAGAATCAAACCACTCAGACTTGTAGGAGGAGACTACTGTATTTTTGCCCTTTTACTTTTTGATATTCAGTTGTCAAAAAAGCCTCTCAGCCCTGGCCTGTGTGGCTCAGTTGGTTGGAGCATTGTGTCATATACGGAAAGGTGGCAGGTTTGACTTCTGATCAGGGCACATACATATGTTGTGGGTTTAATCCCTAAGTCAGGGTACAGGATATGTTCAGGAGGCGACTGAGTTTCTCTCACATTCATGTTTTTTACTCTCTTTCTCAAATGAATTTTTAAAAAATTAAGCCCTGGCCATTATTGCTCAGTAGTTGGAGTTTTATCCTGTGTATTGAAGGGTGGTGGGTTTGATTCTCCATCAAGGGCACATACCTGGATTGCAAGTTCAATCCCCTGCCCAGTTGGGGCACGTGCAGAAGGCAACCAATCAATGTGTCTTTCTCACATCAATGTCTGTCTGTCTGTCTCTCTTTCTCTCTCTCTCTTTCTCCTCACCCCCCCCCCACCTCCCTCCCTCCATTCCACTCTCTAAAAATCAATGGGACAGAAGGGGGGGAATATCCTCAGGTGAGGATTGCAACAACAAATTTTATTTAAAGAGCCTCTGCCATTACCAGTTTCCTTCTGAAGAGAGAACTGGTTTGAATTTCCAGGAGTACCACTTATTTTCTTTTGTTGTTGTTGTTGTTGTTGTTGCTAGAGGCCCATTGCAGGAAGATTCCTGCAAGAATAGGTCTTCCTGAGCCGGAGCAAAGCAGAGAAGGGAGTGAAGCCTGCCAAGGCGTGCTTTGCTCTCTTCACTGCCTCGCTCCCTCCCGTATCTGCCACCTCAGCTCCTATCTTCTCTGCCACTTTGCTTTCTCCCTTCCCCACCAGCTCCGCTGCCTCGGCTTCACCACTTCTCTCCCTTCTGCAGAACTTGGCTTCCTTCTATGCTGTCTTCAGTCTTCACTCTGTGCCTGTGTATGCAACTGCCATCTTTGTTGTGTTAATTTGCATATTGTTCTGATTGGCTGGTGGGCGTAGCGGAGTGATATCCAATTTTCATGTTACTCTTTTATAGGTGTAGATTATTATTTAATCCTTTCCCAAAGATATGTTTTTCATTGATTCTAGAGGGGGGAAGAGAGAGAGAGAAACATTGATTGGTGGCTGCCTTTTGTTCACACCCCGACCAGGGATTGAACCCGTAACCTGGGCATGTGTCCTGACCGGGAATTCAGTATTATGCTCTAATCAACTGAGCCACACCAGCCAGGGCACTATTGCTTATTTTATATTCACTGTTACTTGAGTAATATATGAAACCTATTATTTCATGAAATTTGTGGTAGTTTGTGCTACTTAATATGATTGAAGAATAGCTTACCATCTTCACTTTGATTCCTATAACGCTCTCCACAAAAGACTGATGCATTTTCTACTTCCACTGAGGACTTTTCTGTGGGCACACTGAATTTAGTTCCTATTTTTTTCTCCAGGGTCATCTAGTAGCAGGCATCCAAATCAGGCAACTCCAAAGAAAAGTGGTTTAAAGAATGGCCAAATGAAGAATAAAGATGACGAGTGCTTTGGGGATGATATTGAAGAGATGCCAGACACAGATTTTGATTTTGAAGGGAACCTAGCCCTATTTGACAAGGCAGCTGTGTTTGAGGAAATTGATACATATGAAAGGAGAAGTGGTACCCGTTCCAGGGGTATCCCAAATGAAAGGCCTACTCGGTACCGCCACGATGAGAACATCCTGGAGTCAGAGCCCATAGTCTACCGACGGATTACAGTGCCCCACAATGTGAGCAAGGAGTTCTGCACAGGTGAGTTTTGTACCAGATCCCACATCCTCCTGGCTGCTCTCCCCTTCCTGTTATGCTTGGAACAGAATGACCCAGATTCTAACTCAGAGTCTTATAACAGGAATTAATTAAAGTGGCTTGGTGGTTGGCCGCCATTATTGTCTCTTGGGGATTATGGCCAATCTAATCTAATAAAAGCATAATATGCAAATTAACCACTACTCCAAGACACCTAAGCCATGCCCACCAGCCAGTCAGAGCTACTTTATGCAAATTAACCCAGCTAATATGGCAGCTGGCAGCCACGGAGCTAGTCAAGCAGAGGCTTGCCCTGGCAATGCAGGAAGCTAAGGTTCCTGTCTGTTTAGGCCGGCTGTGGCAACAAAGTTTCCACAACAAAGTTTCAATTATAGAAGATAAATAAACCCCAGAGACCTGCTTCCAGCCTTGGGCTCAAGGAATCACTGGGAGCTTGGGTTGTCAGGGGCAACCCAACCAGGGCTCCGGTTAAAGCAACGAAGTTTCAACTTTAGAAGTTAAATAAATTCCAGCCAGCCTCGCTGCAAACAGCCATCAGCCACTCACCCAGGCTGGCCAGGCATGCCAGCAGGTGGATATCCCCCAAGAGGGCACAGGCCGGGCTGAGGGATTCCCCCGAGTGCACAAATTTTTGTGCACTGGGCCCCTAGTACAACATAATTACCTACCATTGTGAAGGAGTTGATTTCTCTACATGTCCATTTATTCCTGCATCTGGCAGAATCTGTTCTGCAGTTTATTTAGTACTAGAGGCTGGTGCACAAAATTCATGCATGGGTAGGGTCCTTAGGCCTGGCTAACAATCAGGGCCAATCTGTGCGGTGACCGGTGAGGCGATTGGGGCCCCCTTGCACCTGACTGGGCTGGCCTGGCGCTGCTGGTCTCCTCCCTCTGCGGGGTAACAGGCGGGGTGATCCGTGGACTGGGGCCCCCTGCTGGCATCTGCCTTGGCTGGTGGCCTGATGCCGCCTACTCTCTGGCCCCGCTTCTCACTGCCACTGTTGGTCGGGGCCTGCGGGCTGGGGGCACCTCCTGCGTTGAGCGTGTGCCCCCTGGTGGTCAGTGTACATCATAGCAACTGGTCGTTACATCATTCGGTTGATTTGTCTATTAGGGTTTTGTTATATAGGATGTTATGATTAATAACTAAAGGCATAGGGGCCAACTATCTAGATTTATATAATCCAATCTATTTTCACTTTGGCTTCCCTGTTACTGCCTGAACATTTTAGCAGAAATTCAACTCTTCACTAATTATTTGCTGTGGTAAAAAACAGTTGGAGATGGATGTTTGAAATCACTGGTTAAAATTAGGGTTTCAGTAAATTACATTTGTTTACTACACTGTCTTCATCTTCTGCTAGCCCTGGTCATTGAGGGTTGACTAGTCATAATTGTAGTATAACAAAACAGTACCTTGGTAATTATGTATGTCACTATATATGATAGTCTAGTCTGTTACCCCAGTGCTTTTTAAGTTCCTTTCTTTTTTCTTTCTTTCTTTTTTTTTTTTTTTTTTTTTTTTTTTTTTTTTTTTTTTTTTTTTTTTTTTTTTTTTTTTTTTTTTTTTTTTTTTTTTTTTTTTTTTTTTTTTTTTTTTTTTTTTTTTTTTTTTTAGCAGTAGAATCTTCAAACATATAGAAGCAGGTAAAAGCAGCTGTGGGAGAGGTGGTCTACCTCATCTCTGTCACTTCCTCCCAAACCACATTCTTAACTGGGCTTCTTTGAATATAGTTTGAAAACCATTGTTATAGAATTATCTTAAGCTAAAGGGGGAATCATAATCATTTTAATAGGTAGAGAAGGAACTGAGCAATTGAAGTTTTGAATGTAAATTTTGAAGGCCAGTAGTGCTTATAGAGAGAATTATGGAGCCATCTCAATTACATGGAGAAGAATCAGATCCAGCATGGCTTTTTTTTTTTTTTTTTTTTAATGTTTTTATTGATTTTAGAGAGGGGAAGGGATAGGGAGAGAGAGAAATATCAATGATGAAAATCATCAATCAGCTGCCTCCTGCACAGCCCCTACTGGGGATCAAGCCTGCACCTCAGGCATGTGCCCTGACCAGGAATTGAACTGTTCATGGTGAACACTCAACTACTGAGCACACCAGCCAGGCTGGCATGGCTTTTTGTAGACAGCTGTAGAACTTTGTTGTATTTGGTTTTGCTCTGTGTAGAAGTTTGAATCTGTTTTTCATGTGGAAAAAAAAAAAAGCAAACTGTCAAACTAAGAACGACTCTTAAATTGTTTCCATCTTTCACTAGCAGACGCCAGCAGGGGTGCCTCTTTACTAAGGTAGTTCCTTAAGTGTCATTGAGTGTATCTTGCTGAACTTTGATTTTTACCACCTATGTAAAGGCAAACAGCGTAGTTCAGAATCAGGCTTAATTTAACTGGTCATGTTTTGAGTTTTTCGAAGGCAACTATCATCCAGCAATTTAGGTAGTAGTACCTCAGATCCTGCCATCCATCTACCTCTGACTGCTCCCCTTTACTACCTCTACTGGTAGTTCTCTGGACTGAGGTGGTTGGTCTTTCAGTATGTGATTTCCCTGGAATTCCTGAGCTCAGGGAGATGATAGCATGCCTTGAAGTGAAGTAACTTAACAGGAAGAGAGTAACAGTGAGAATAAGTAAAGTGTCAACAGTGCTAAGGCGTGGAAATGAAGCCCTTTTGCCTAGCAGGGTCTATGTTGGAAAATGAGTCAGCAAACAGTTATCTTGCTGAGCAGTTTCTACGGGTGACTTTTATCTCAGCTTCAGATCCAAGGCATAAATAAGCCTCAAAGCAGGTTTTACTGAATGTTATTCAGATATTGCATAGATGGGAACACTTTTCCAATTGGATCTACTATCCGAATGTTAGGATCAGAATAAAGCAAACTATCTGGAATATGTGGGGAAACAACCTAGATTCATACAATGTTAGTGTTAGGTTATTTGCTTTCCTAGTATAATTCTTTCATTTTTGCAGATGAGGACATTGAAGCCCAGAGCAATAAAGGCTCTTAAAAACTTTATTCTATTTACTTTCCTCTTCTGAATGCAGTTAATGAGGAAGGAGAATATAGTATGAGAAAGGAAGTTTAATGGCAAAATAGACTATAGTCTTTTCTCTTTTAGTATGCTCTCAGAAATTGGCCAACTTAGATCAGCCATTACATGAAAAATGGCTTGAATAGCTCCTCAATCTAGCCTCGTGGCATTCATGTTCTAGAACCTCAAATACCTTGTTTTCTATTAATCCCCAGACCCATAGAGGCAACAGAAGAACAAGTAACTACCAATTCAGTGATGGCTGGGGTTTTAGGTTCTGAGAGCTTGCTGCTGGTATTCCATGTACTACTGCATGCCAAGTGGTGTTAACAGTTTCTAAGCCATTACTAATTGCTTATACTTCTTCTCTTGGCAATACTCTTCACCAGCTGTGGGCTAAGAGGGAACAATGGTATAAGAGTTCTATTGATTGGGGAATCACATTCAGGAAGCAACTAAATTTAATTATTTGTTTAAAACAAGTCTTTTCTCTCTGGAAAGCCCTTTTGAGTTTTTTGACAATA
>PVJC01054876.1:0-10370 GCA_004026665.1 Murina feae | reverse complement strand
CATGAGGAACTGTATTAAATGGTTGTGCTACTAGGAAGGTTGAGAACCACTGAGTTAGGGCAATTAGGCAGGCCGACAGGCAAGTGTTTGGGAGCCAGCAGTCCCAGATTGTGAGAGGGATGTCTGAGGGTCCCAGATTGGAGAGGGTGCAGGCTGGGCTGAGGGACAACTCCCCCCGCTCCCAACACACACACACACAGACACACACATACACAGTACACAAATTTCATGCACCAGGCCTCTAGTAATAATAATAATGTACCAACACTCACACTAAAGAACAGAAAATTCCAGTCACCTGACAAGTTTCCATGTGCCCCTCTTTCCCTTTCCCCATAGCATTCTTCCATCTTCCCTCTCCCTCAGAATATAACAATTATCCTGACTTTTTGGTTTAGATTTCCTGCCACATTTTTGGTAATTTTTAAAAGTATAATTTCAAACTTATAAAAAAATTTTCAAGAATATTACAAGGAAATCCTGTATACACTTTGCCCAGGTTTACCATTTGTTTATGTTTTACACATTTGTTTTATCCTGTGTGTGTGTGTGTGTGTGTGTGTGTGCGTATTTTTCTTTTATGAACCATTTGAAAATAAGTTGGAGAGATTTTTCTCATTTATCCCTAAATGCGACTATTTTCTAAGAACAAGATAAGTGTGTAGTTCCTATAAACAAAGACAGTCTCTTACTAATCACACATAGTTATCCGAAATTAAGATATTTCGTATTCCCACAATGCTTTCTAATTCACAATCTATTTTAAATTTTATCAACTGTCCCCATAATCCTGTATAATAAAGAGCTAATATGCTAATTAGACCTGACAGTGAAACAACCTTCTGGAATGACCTTCTGAATGACCAGTGGGCGGGGGGCAGGGCCATGGGGCTGTAAGGCAGACAGGATCACGAGGGCAGAGGCAGCCAGGGCTGCGAAGGTCTACCCTTGCACGAATTTTGTGAATTGAGCCTCTAGTATCCTATAAGCTTTTACCCCAGTCCAGAATCTAATCCAGAATCATGCATTTCCTTTAATTTGTCACATTTCTTTAATAATCTTTTAATCTACAATAATTTCTCAGCCCCTTTTTATCTTCCTTCCTTGACCTTGACTTCAGAACAATTATTTGGTAGAATACCTCTTAATTTGAGTTTATCTTATATTTCCTCACGATAAGGTTTATGTTACACATTTTTGTCAGGATACTAGAAAACTGATACTATGTCCCTCATAGGGGGCACATAATGACAGTTTGTCCTAATACTGGTGATATTAAATTAATATTACTTGATTTAGGTAATTTCTACCAGGTTTCTCCAATATAAATGAGCCATTTTTTCCTTCGGAACTAATAAGTCTTTTGTGATAAAATAATTTAAGACTATGTAAATATCTTAATACCCATCAAACACTGATCTACTTTTAGATCTTTATCCATCTATCTATCTTGCAATTCTGCCAAAAATGATCCCTTTTCTCATATTTATTTGGTCATGTTTTATAATGGTATAAACGCATGGATTTTTATTTTATTCAGTGGGTTAAAATACATTGTTATTTTTATTTACTTTAGTGCCTAAATTGTCCCAGATCTGGTCAGTGGGGTTGCTTCAACCTATCTTTGGTGTCCCTTTATAATGTCCTCATTATTCTTTGAATAAGTCCTTACTTTCTGGGAAAATAAGATATTCCAGGATTAACTCATAATCCCCTGCCTCAGTCCTGGAGTTAACCATTTCTCTGAGAAGCCTGGTTCCTTTTATTAGAAAATGATATATCTAGATCTGGGTTCAAGGTGTGCTCATTGCTGCTGATGTGTCTTGGCTTTCAGGCCATCTTAATGGACATAGCCAAGGAATATATGTATATTTAATACACACAGAAAAATACCCATATAGGGAGAAGCCTGCTTCCCATTTCCTCAATACGTATACACATTTGTTTAAGCTTAGAATACATGAAAGTAGTTTCAGGTTTGCTATCCCATACCACAATAAAAAGCAAACCTACTAAAATTCAATATGATTTACATTATTTACTTAAAGTTTACATTGAGTGAACACAAAATCTTAGATATAAAGTTTCATGAGTTTTAACAAATGTGCACACTTCTATTAATAGAGTATTTCCATAAATTCAGAAATTTCCCTGCCTTTTCCTAGTCAAACACTTCTACCCCTCCAGAGTGTTCTGAATTTTTTCAACTCTAGATTAGTTTAGCCTATTCTCGAACTTAAAATAATCTTATCTAATAAAAGCAAAATATTGAAATTGATAATTTCTTCGGGACACATAAGCCACGCCCACCAGCCAATCATAATGACTGTATGCAAATTAACCCAGCCAAGATGGAGGCCGGCACTCACAAAGCTGAGTAAACAGGCAGCTTCTGTTGCAGCAGGAGTAAAACTGCCAGCCGCCTAGGCTTCTCTCGGCTCCAGGAAACAACATATTTGCAACATTGTCTCAATTATAGAAGCCTCAGAGGTGAAGCAAACAGCAGTCCTGCCTAGAGTCTACTAAGGCAACATTGTCTCAATTATAGAAGCCACAGAGCTGAAGCTAACAGGAGGCTCCGTTACCTGCCTAGGCCTTGGCTTAAAGAAACAGTGTATCAATTATAGAAGATAAACCCTAGAAAACCTGCTTCCAGCCAGCCTTGCTGGGACATTGGGTCAATGGGATCTGCGGGCAACCTGAAAGCCTGAAAACGCCCCTTAGCCTGTCACCCAGGCTGGGCACACCCCAATGGGGTGAGGGACCCCACTAGGGGGCTTGGCCAGCCTGCAGACAGCCATCAGCCCGTCACCCAGGCTGGCCAGGTACCCCAATAGGGACCCAAAACCTGAAGGGACTGTGGGCAGCCTGAAAGCCTGCAAAGGGCCCTCAGCCCCTTACCCAGGCTGGCCACACCCCCATGGGGTCAGGGCTCCCACTGGGGGGCTTGGCCAGCCTGCAAACAACCATCAGCCCCTCACCCAGGCTGGCCAGGCATGCCAGCAGGAGGACACCCCCTGAGGGGTCCCAGACTGGGAGAGGGCACAGGCCAGGCTGAGAGACCCCCCAAGTGCACAATTTTTTGTGCACTGGGCCCCTAGTTTGAAATAATTGACAATGAGTTTTCCAATTCTTGAACATAGTGTATCATGCTTTTACATAGATCTTAAATTCTCTTAGCAGAGTTTAGAACTTTTCAGTTTGTAGATATTAAACATACCTTCTTAAATTTATACCTAAGCATTTTATGTTTCTTCTTTGAAGCTACTGTAAATATTTTTTCTAAAAGTTTGTTGCTAGTAGTATATAAAACTGCAATTAATTCTTGCGTATTGACCTTATATCCTTCAATGACTTCACTTATTGGTTTTATTAGATGCTTTGTAGTTTCCTTAGTACTTTCTGTAGAAACAATCATGTTTCCCACAAGAAGAGAGATAGTTGCACTTCTTTTCCCCAAACTTCATGACTTTTATTAGCTTTTCATGCCTCATTGCATTGTTCAGATGCTCAGTAGAGTATAAAGTGTGACAGCAGACAACCTTGAAGTTAAGCAATAAATATGATACTGGCTATAGGTTTTTCCTAAATGATTTTTGTTAAATTAGGTAGATCCTTTCTAATCTTAGCTTGCTGAGTTTTTATGGTGAATAAGTATAGAGAGGGGTTTTTTTTTGTTGTTGTTCCTAAAAATAGAAACAGGAAGGATAAGAAAGGAGAGAGAAAAAAGGGTACATTCAGTTTGTGCCATTTAGTTTGCAGTCTTCATCAGCATTTCCATCTCTCAATGATTTTTTTCTTATCTGAACTCAGATTGCATTAAAAGTCAGTGCTTAATTGCTCTCTATTATGTGTGTGTTGATTTTGCGTTTCCTGTCAAAGCAAAAAGAACCTTGAGGATAGAAATTAAAAGCTTCACTGCCTTTTATCCCCTATTGTCCTTGGCATTTGGCTGGGTTCATGGTGACTGCTTGATTAGTTTTAACACTGCATTTTATAGGTTATAAAATGCTATGATTATTTACTATCTTAGACTTCAGCAGCCAGGATTTCATTGCCTTTTCAAAAACAGAATTACAAGACTTGCTAGTGAACACAGAATTCATTTCAGACAAAGCAAAGAAGAGACCTCAGGTCCTCTAACCCTTCATCGAGACCCCATCTTAGTCAAGCTGCCTGACTTCCATGGTTCTTCCCAAGACCATCTCTAAGGCTAGTACTAGTCCCAGTAAGGATTATACTATAGCCTCAAAACTGGGTCAGACCGGATACATAGACACTAAGCCACAGCTGGCTTCTGATCCTGCACCACCACGGTGCTAGCCCATCAACAAACTTATGTTGAAAACAATTAGTGGCCAAGCAGGGTCTTGTCAGACGTTTTGCAACTTGGTATATACAGATCTTTGTGGCTGTACGGTGTACCCAGTTCCTGGATCTCCTCTGAGATGGATAACTCTTTCCATGGAACACTCACAATGAGCTGCAGGTAGGACTACTATATTTGTTGTGGAATATTATTATAAATATTACAACTCATGGGCCACATGGCAGCGAGAAGTGTCTGTACCATGTTTACATTAGACAGCTATTAACTTTAATGGGCAAGTCAAGTCTCTGCCAAAGCAAAACAGAGATCAGTAACTTCATTTACCATAAGACTGAAGCAGGGTCTGTTTAATGTCCTAGTTTTATTTCCTGCCACTCATTCCCTTGCACCGTATGGCCCAGCAACTCTAAGATATTTGTCATTCCTTTATGTGTTCGTGCAGTTCTACAACGAATATCAGTAACTCCTTCCCCATCCCTCGCACATAGCACAATAACTGCTTTTCACCTAACATTCAGCTTTTTCACGGGTATTTCTTAAGTGGCACCTGTATGCCAGGTACCACGCTAGGTGCAGGAGATACAGAGGTGACTGTGACAAAGTCACTGCCCTAATGGAGCTCACAGTGTGTGGTGGGGCTGAGAGAACAGGGAAGCAAGCACTGATGCTGCAGACTAATACAACAGGGCTCCCTGATAGCACAAAGGAGCAGGATGCATCTCAGCTTCCTGGAGGAGTTTCCATGAGCTAAGACCTGGGGGATCCAGGTTGTAGGAATTAGCTAGGATTCCGGGAAGCAATGGGAGAGCCAAGACTACAGATGTTGGACTTGCAGCTTCAAGACAGAGCTTACCTGTCCTATCTTCCGGAAGACTTCCGGCCCCTGCTCCAGCCTCTGTTGTCTTCTTAGTTTCCCTCACTTTTCGTGCAATTCCAGGCGTGACACTTAGCACCTTCTGCTGTAATCACTCATGCGTCTTTCTTCAATAAACTATGAGCTCCTTGAGAGCAAGACCTGTGCTTTAGTCAGCTTATGCATTCAGCACCTAGGATGTTTAATCAGTGTTTGGAAATATGAATGACTACATATATGACCGGACCAAGTCACACTGTGGGCATCTGGAGGAGATGTAGCAGCGGTGTAGCCTGTTACACAGCTCTGGGCTCTGATCCCCTTGTGCCAAATCGGCGACCCCTAAGCCTCCCAGTCTAGGTCCTCAAGGGCAAGGACTCTCCAGGGGGGAGGGAAGGCTGCCCAGTGCCCCCCCGCCACATTCCCATCATTTGTGACTTGGAGCAAGATTGGCCTCCAAGGGTTCTAAGAGATTTACACTCTCAGAATTTTATCCTTCCGCCTACAAAACAATTCCTGCTTCTCCACTATCACATACATTTTACTTCCATTTTAAGGTAGAAAATGAACATCTACTACTGTACATCTCGAACTCCAAAATACAGGTCTAATGACAGGCCAACTTTGACTCTGCTGCCTTTTCCTACAGCTGTGATGGTAGTAATTTTATCTGTATAGACTTGGTGACAAAGACACCCAGATCCTCATGCCCACCTGTGATTGGTGTTGGGGAAAATCTTTTTTTTTTTTTTTTTTAAATCTGCTAACCCAAAATAATCCTCTACAAAATGTAGAAAAGAATGAAGCTGTTATATTGGTGATTAAAAATTAAAACAGACTATAATGAGGATCACAGGCAATTCACTAAAGAGACTGCAAAGAGAGAAAAAGAAACACTCTTGATATAGCCAACCGGATACAATCCATCACATACATTTGATTCTCTTCACCCCAAGGAAAAATAGAACCTTAACTTTATGACAAGCAGCTAGTGACAACTTGGAGCCAGGGTGCCTAAGCCAGACTCCCACGGAGACAGGGAACCAGGCACCATGCTCCCTCACACTCACATTTCAAAGAGATGCCCTAGGCTCCCAGGAAAGACATTCTTGGGAGGCAAATGTGATCAGGGGCTTGTTTAGCTTTCAAAACATCCCGTACACATCTCAGACAGAGGAAGCATTTGCAACTGTGATTTCCTAAAGAAATGCTGAAAGTAAAGGGAGGGGGCATTTCCATTTTGGCACCAGGGGAAATTTTAAATTCAAATTATTTTGAGATCTGTATATGCCCTTGCATTAGCGAGTTCTCATTTATTCTGTCCCGGTGCCTGACCTGACTCTCACCGAATATGTGACTAAGAGCGTCCCTTTTCACCTGTGATTGTTTCTCTCTGTCCCTGTCCTATGTGGGTCTCTTTCAGGAAACCTGTGATTTTTGGACCACCTGTCCTCTCAGCTGGTAGACAGTCATTGGCTGGCTTCAAATGCATCTGTCCCTTCTGTTCACTGACTCAGGCAAGGCCCTTAGAGTTCTTGCATATGATCACCTGGGGAGGGCGTTAACATGTAGATGATAACTCAGTGGTGGGGGGGCAGGGGGCGGGGGTTGACCAAAACTGAATCTCTAACAAGTTCCCAGATGAGGCATTTGCAGCTGCTTAAGGCGAGGTTTGAGTAGAAAGCCTGGGAGCATGGCTGCATTTCTTTCTAGAGCCCAAGGACAGGATGATCAGCCGCCCCTCCCTCCTTCCTATCTTCCTTACCAGGCTGGCGCTAATACTCATTCATTTATTCAGTAATAAATATGTATTAACTACATTCTCTAGGCAATGTCACTCTCTTGTCCTGCTGGGGCCGGCACCTCTACCCTTTCGAACATGGGACTGCAACTTCGATCAGCTTCCTCTCCAACTACGGTGGCAACTTCCAGTCCTCCAATAGCGCGGCCCTCAGGCTCGGCCTTCATTTCCCTGTGGACTTTCTAGGAAAGTTCATACTGCAAGTATTTCCCCCCGTTGTCTTTGCATGAAAACGAATCACAGTTTGGAACACATCCTTTGTCAGAGTACTAGTACGTGCTCTGGCTTTTGTATTTGGAAAATATGATGACAGAGCACAGCGCCTTTGGCTGTGATGTCTGTCCCCACAGCCTGCAGCGATTGTCGCTGGCTCCGTGATGAGGGCTTCTCTGCTTCGCAGCTGTGGGCCTCTATTTGTCAATATCAGGGAGATGGGAGGGGTGCCAGTGCTCTCAGCACTGCCCTTCTTTCAGTCTCTTACGTTCCGTGGTGGGCTTTGGACGCAGGGGTTCCCCGTGGCCTCCAGGACAGTTGAGCTGTGGTCCCTGCTGACTCAGTGCCCCGGAATGTAGAGGACCAACCTCAGTGACCAGCAGACCCTTGCAGTGATATGTGAGAGACCGTTGGTCCTAAAGCCAGTGGCACTGGTTCCTCTCCCCCTTACAACTTTCACATCTGCCATGCGGTCTGATCTTCAAAATCACTGGGGAAGTGTTTTCTCTGATCTCCCATCTCACTGTAACACTTTGCAGTTGCTATTAATTAACATCAAAGGGTTACTTCCCAAGCCCCCAAAAGACCCCACAGCTCTATAGAGACAGCAGGGCTGCAGGCCACCCCTTTCTATAGCGTCATGTGTTTGGAGCTGCTGCCCAAACCATGAGGTGTGCAGGCCTGCCTGGGTATCCATGTCAGTCTCGGGGGAGCACAGCTTGCCCTCCTGCCTGAAACAGCATCGGGAAACGGACCTTGTTTCTGCGCCCTCCCCCACAAAAAGGCAGTCTTGTCTCCTCACCACGCCAGGCAAGAGATCACATGGACTCTGTCGTCTCCTGTACCCCGTTCCTGCTTACCTTTCCCCATTTCTCCTCGTCAGCTGCTGTCCAGCTGCTGTCCTCTGCCTGCTGGGTGCTTCACTGATGCCCCTGGAGGAACTCCCTCCTCCTCTTCCCTCATTCAAATGACACCCACCCTTCTGGGCCACCGAGAAGGGCTTCCAAGTGAATGTGGCTACTCTCCCTAAGGCTCCCACTGCTTTTGATACGTTAGTATTAGGCATGTCACACTCATGCTGAAAATAGCTCTGTATTAACTCCTGCTCTACAAGATTTTTTTAAAAGACCATCTCCATATGGTATTATTCTTCGTCTTTCCAGAGTTTAACACCATGTCTACTGCAAAGCAGATGCTCACTAATTGTTAGTTGCACACACAAGTGTGTGGTTTTTCATGTATTGCAGTGCTGAACATTCAGGAAGTCAGATGCCCAGAGGAGTCGGGGGGAAAAATGGAAACAGACAATGTTTATTGTGACATTCAATGGCCATGAATGAGGGAAGTGCTGCTGACCATCACAGACCCTTGCCATCCATCAGATCATGAGAACTAAGATCATGGGACTCCCTGTGACAATTCAAGGTCTGGGAAGGAGATGGCAGCGACCCTACATGTGCCAGTCTGGTCACAGCCTTCCACAGCTGGGTTGTTCTGCTACCTCTTCTTTTTTCATAGTGCAGGGCTGAATGGCTTTTTAGTGAGTGACGTGGATTAAAGCCTGGGAACACCATAACCCTACAGTGCCACGACATCTTGGCCCCTCGGAAAGCCAGGCTGTGTCTACTATGGATCCAGAACCCAGGCGGCGGAACTCAGGTGGAGGTGGACTGAAGCACCCCTCCTCGAAAGTGACCTTGGCATGCTCAGCATTTTATTACAACATGCAACAGCTCATGCATTTTAATATGAGGAGGCAGGTTTTGCGCTTAGATATTTCAGAAAAAGTAAAGGTTTGGATTCAGTATGAAATGGTTTATATTTTTACATTTTTTAAAAAATTTGGTTTTAATCAAAACAGCCCATAAATGGGTTCACTGGCAGATTTGAACCCGGATGAACTAGCAATTGTGCATAGAGAAGATCACTTTATTACTAGAAAATTTCCTTTTAATCCTACTAGATAATTCTTTTCTAATATACTTTTGGTCTTTTGGCAGATATGGTACCAAGGTAAGAGGTTTAGTGTCCTAAGGTGTGGAAAATGCTTTTACATATACTTTCTCATTGGCTGCTGTTTGCAAGGTAGACACTGTAGATACACAGTATCTATATAGATGTGCAGCCACATGCTATATAGGCTGTGCATAGGAAGACCAAGTTTTGTATTTCATATGGTAATGCAATGTTTATAGTGTCTACTTTAGGTACATGTATATTTTTATTATCACATAATATTTACCAAAATATTATCTACACTGGCTATAAAGTCCATACTATATATAAAATTTTGGACCTGTGGTGTGTATCCTAATAAAATATGTAATAATATTTGATTATATAGGATACATGCTTTCACATGTACACAAAACTGTTTCTCCTCAAATAAATAATTGGAAATTTCCCTGAAACTGCTTTTGTTTTGGTTTCAAGGGATATTCCAACAGATACTCTATGCCTTCAGTTTGAATTAATACATCTCATTTTGAAGTTGACTTTTTATGAGCTTTTATTTGACTAAATTATGCACATCGTAATGCATATTTTGCAATCAATTATTTGCCAGCGCTTTAACTTACTCAGCTAAATCACTACTCTGTGTGAGAGAAGAATTACTGTTTTGAACCTCTTCGTTACTGCCTAAGCCAGGATTTTTCATCGTTTTTCTGTAAACCTGCAATTGACTGGAGGCCCGTTCATGTTAGAGTTCTTGGCAACAGTTTACCCTCCTGTCTAATTAAATTTCCCAGCGCGGTCACGGACCGGGAACAAACTGCACTTTGTCTTCATGCGGCCCTTACAAAGTAGGTATTATTATCTCCATTCAACAGATGAGCACACTGAGACTGGTGGCGGTAGCAGAGCCAGGCCTTAAACCCAGGGATTTCAGACACAAATTATATGATCCTAGGGCCATGCTGCCTAACATGGAAAGACGGGCTGACATCTTTCCATCCCATCTCACAAGGCTTTACTGAGAATTCCTACAGTGTTGCTTGCTGGATTGAGGTAGGGGGGAAGTGATTTGGACCAATGAGACCATTTTTAAAGCTTCTTGTAAAACTGATTTTATCTCCCAAATAACTTTACACGCTTCCTTTTCTATTTGTGCTAATAGCACCTTCCCCTTTAATTCACTCAGTTCTAAAACTCCAATGTCATCTGTGAGCCTC
>PVJC01054875.1:0-10318 GCA_004026665.1 Murina feae | reverse complement strand
CCTGCCAGAAACTACCAAGGGCACTGGAGTTTATAGCTGCCTGCTGCTGCAGGAAAGAGAGAGAAAAAATGTAGAGTAAGGGGAAAGGAGTGGACCTTAATTTATATACACAGTTTAAAGCATGCAGATATTGTTCATGAACATTATTGTTTATACGTATTATGGAAAGAGATATTCAAATGTGACTATTCCTATTTACTAAATTGGGACTTTATCCCTTAAGGTGAAAACACACATAGATTCTAAAGAAGTTATATGTGTGGCAAACCATCTTCTCCAAGTCTGTGGCTTGTCTTAATGTGTTTTTTTATTAATGGTAACTTTCAAAAAAAATCATTAAAAATGTTTATGTAGTTGCCCTGGCCAGTTTTTGCTAAGTGGTTAGAGTGCCGGCCTGTGCACTGAAGGGTTGCAGATTTGATTCCTGGTCAAAGCATGTACCTGGATTGCGAGTTTGATCCCCAGCTCTGGTCAGAGGGCAACTGATCACATCCATGTTTCTCTCTCTTCCCTTTCCTCCTCCCTTTCACTCTCTCTAGAATCAGTGGAAAAAATATTCTCACTCCTCAAGTGAGGATTAAAAACAAATTTTATGTTGTTACAAAAAAGAAACTAAGGTTGGAATTACATATTCATTTTATAGAGGCAATTCTCATGTTACTGTGAGGCAACCAGGGGAAAGAGAGGCTGGAGGCCAGGTAAACAGCAGATTGGAGGTTGTGCCATCCACACAGTCTCTAGAGTAATGCTGGGCAGGCAGAGAACCTCCAGTGTGGATCTGGTGATCTAAAAATTGAATACGAACCTTTCTATTTCTTTAACATCTAATTTTAGGTTCTAGCTCTCTTTTTAATATGCAAGTAAAAGTTCATGGCACATAAACAATTTTTAAAGCAGCTAATAATATAATTGTGACATATACTCCCTTTGCTTCACATTTTGTAAATTTTTCATAGCATGAAGTTTATTTCATCGCAAATTATGAAACACTGAATTAAACATCAGTGTGAATGCTGAAGGAGTAATAGAAGCATGTCGAAATTTTGCCAGCTCTTGGTCAAATTTAAATAACATTTGCTGGCCTTTAGGGATGAATACTTGAGACTTATCAATGAATAATTCTAACAAATGCGTGTTCTACTTCGAAGAAATATTTAAGAATATACTAATGTTGTTGGAACACTGACACCTATCTACTACATTTTTAAAAATCATTATGTTTATTTCTCAGGGAGTCATTCTATCTCAGGTTTTGATGCGTGAGGTACACAAAATTTTACCTCTCTTCTTATCATGAATTCATTCCTCAATCCCTAGCCTGTACAAACGACTGTAGAATTCTGCTCACTGGGACTGCAATGACTTTCTAAGTATCAGAGTAGGCCCACAAGATCCAGTGACCCTATTACTGTCTCCTCGCTCGAGTGATGGAGCCTCATTTGTCACATCATTTCAAAGTGATGCCTCTTTGCACCTGACTGGCTTACCTTGGGTCAATATTACTGACAAATGACTATCTCCTTCAATATGAACCAGTGATAATATTTAATGTCCCTTATACTGGCAAAAGATTAAACTTCGGGTGTACTTGCAAACCAAGAGAAGTCATTCCAAAGAATATATTTAAGTGTTTCAAGTGCCCAGAACTGTGCTACATAGAAAACATGTAAACTGCATAAACTAATAGCTCCATTTCCTCAATGCCTGGGAGTGGGCTGAACATTTCCCATACATTATTTCAGTTCGTCCTCTCAGTCATGCTAAAAGGTAAGTGGTTTTATGCCTATTTTATAAACGGGTAGACAGAGACTTGGCAGTAGAGCTGGAATGTAAAATTACTTCTGTCTGATTCCAGTGCTATCGCTGCTACATAGCTGGCATAATTTTAGACAGCATTCCTGCCTTTTATGGTTGGTCGTATCCTTGGGAGATGAAAGGAATCTTACTGTCAGCATCTTTCTTTCCACCATCTGTAGCCCCACACACAAGCTTTACTGGGCATAGCTGCCTAAGCTAATGCACAACCAGCAAAACATCAGTATGTACCTGCACAAACGAGTCTGCCATTGTGGTGTTTTCAACTACTCCCCCTGTGGCTCTTTCCTCATATACTATGTACGTGTCTTCCGGACCCTGGCCCTGCCGTAGTCCCCTGACACCAGGTCAGCTCTGTCTGGGAGACGGATCTGGCACTTAGGCTCCAAGGCTACTCGACCCAGATTGGCATCTCTGGTTCCCTCTTCCTCTTAGTTAACTAACTCCAGGGCACTAAGTTCTCCTTCTTTTTTCTCATTTATGCTGCTATGACTTGCTTTACCATACAGAGTGAATTTCAGTTCTCCCAAGCTCCCCTATATCCATGCCACTCACACACATAAACCATTAGGCATTTCATGTCTGTGAGTATGTGTATTATGTGTTTTAGAGTTTTTAAGCATTACAGACAGAGGAAGATAAAAATAAACAGGAAAATACACCAAAGTTTAAAAAAACCCTATTATTATTGCTCCTGATTCCATGAAGTTGGGAAGCACCTGAACATCTCAGATTGTGCTCAACCCAGCCTAATGAGCTGATGGCTACCCGCTGCCAATATGAGAAAGTCAGAGGCCGTGCATGCTATGTCCTCACTGGCCTGTCTGATGCCATCCCCAGTCACTTGCACTTGCTTATCTCACGCTCCAGCCACAGAGCACAGTGGCCTGTGCCCCTTTACACTTACCTCCCTGCCCCTGCGATGGCCCCACCAGGAAGGACCTCTTCCTTACCCAGCTCATGTGAATGCCATTGTCCTTCAAAAATCAGCTCCTATTTCATTTCCGTTCGGAAAGCTTCCCTGGTTCCCTGGGGCTTCATGAATGGTCCCTTCTATTGTGCTCTGCCTAATAGTACTTTATGTCTGACTCCCTTATAGCCCCTGTCTTATTGAGTTATTACCATATTTATGTGCCATGTCTCCTTTTTGAATGAGATGTTCTTAATGGTAGGGTCTATGTTTTGTTTACTATTAGATCCCTTGGTATTTCCTCCAAGTGCCTGGATCTTAGAAAATATCCCCCAAATTTGTTGAATATGTGAATAAATAAATGCATGCATAAATGAATCAATATGCCTGAGATGAAGACAAGTAATTATCATGACCATGTGTCACACATCCCAAAGCTCAGAGTAGGAATGACAGTTATAAAACTCCCAAAGTTATAATGTCCTTACTGGCATCATATTGCTACGGGATCCTGGCATTTTATACCAGTTTTTTCTACCTAAGGATGTGGAAGAGGAGAGGCAGTGTGTCAGTCTGTTGTGTTCAGTAGCAGAGCAGTACCCTCCATGAAATGATTGCCTGTCAGCCTGTGACATATTATGGCAGGTGTCACCACAAGTCAGCTCTATTTGGCACAGAGGAGAGTTAATGAAGAAATGGGGTGGGCAGACTTGTAGGAGATGCAGACAGCGTGGCTGGGAGTTGGAGATGGAAGGATGAAATTGCCTTCTCAAACCCATGAAAACAAGTCCACTTCCAGCCTTTGAGGCGGACAAAGTTACCAGAGAAAGTACCCACCTTGGGTAGTTACAGGCTCTTCTATATGGGGCTTGTGTTTCTCCCCACATTTTGGAGCAAGCAGCCAAAGTATTCCCAGAGATCATTTCAGCATTAGGGCCAGTAAAGACAGGTGACTCTCCTTATCTGTTTTTGGAGAAGATGAACCCATAGGATATAAAAGCTTGATGAAAACTCTGATCCTTTGAAGTCTCTTTTGCTAAGAGAGGATTCTCTCTCCTACTTCCCTATCTTAAGATAACAAGACATCTCATATATGGGGTGGGGAGAGGAGTTGTCCCATTGATTGGAGTAGAGCACTTAAATCTACATCTGATATTGTGGCAGATTAAGGTACAGGCCATGCTCTCAAGAAGTTGATAGTTGATGGAGAAATACACAAGTTAACCAATGATTACAGTGTGATTTGTGGAAGAGTGAAGAACAAGCCACCATAAGAACATGCTGGGGGACTTCTAAGTCATACTCTGTGGTTAAGGGAAAGCATCTTAGGGAAGATAGGACTTGAGCTGAGTAATAAAAACCAGCTAATAAGTTGAAAGAACAAAAGAGGCTCTCAGGCCAAGTGAACAATATGTGTGAAGAAATGAGCCATCTGATACTTCCTTTGGGGATTCTTATTCAGGACTGCCACACAGGCTGGGAAGTAGTAAGTGGAAAAGATAATGCAGGAGAGTTAGGTGCAGACAAGATTGTGATGGGTTTTGTGAGGAATGTTGAGAAGCCTGGACTTTAAGACCTCAGGGGAGTGGCTGAGGACCATAGTCCAGGTCTGCTGAAGGGGTTTGGGCCATAAAGAACTGGGTGGATGGAGATGAGTGTCTCTAAGTCTGATTCCTAGCATGGAATACAAAGAACTGGATTCCCTTGCTGTTCTGATAGGGGAAGTCAGCAGTCTATGTACCCCAAGGCCAAATGCCCCAACTGACCAGCTACAAACACTATGATGTTTGGACAGATTACAACTGATTTACAACCCTTTCAATTATACAATTCACTTCCATGAGTCCCCATTTTTACTTTTGCTTTAAAAGCTGGTATAACAAATCTATCTCACAGACTTTTTTGTGAGTATTAAATAAAATAACGTATAAGAAAAATAAAAAGTGATTAACATAACATCTGACACATACTTGGTTCTCAGCAAATTGTTTGTCAAGCTTAAATTATGACATATTTATTAGAACTCTATACCAATTCTCCCCAACAGAATTTTCTGTGATAAAGCAAATTTTTATGTCTGTGCTATCTAATGCTGTAGCAACTAGCAACATGTGACTATGGAGCACTTAAAATGTGGCTAGTGCGAACTGCGGAACTAAATAATTTATTTTATTTTATTTCAATTAATTTAAATTTAAGTAGCCACATGTGGCAATGGCTAGCATATTGAACAACACAGCTTTATTTTCTATAAAGTCTTCATATAATTAAAATGTTTTGTTCTTAAAATATATAAAAATTAGACGTGATTACCATTTTGGTAACCCTTTCAAATAACATTATAGTAATTAGTATTCTATTCTATGTACCACTATGCATTTTGAAATATTTTGGATAGAAATACAATTTTTTTTCAAGGCAATAATTTTTATTTTGACAACATGTTTGGATACATATTATAAAATAAATAATCAGTTTCAAAAATAAAATTACATAACAGCATATATAATGTGATCCCATTTACTTTGGAAAGATATTCATCAAAATTTTAACAATTTATATATGTGCGATTATATGTGATGTGCGTTGTCTCTTCTATGAATGTTTTATCCTGCTTGAGTCTTTTTTTAAAATATATTTTATTGATTTTTTTTTTTACAGAGAGGAAGGGAGAGGGATAGAGAGTTAGAAACATCGATGAGAGAGAAACATCGATCAGCTGCCTCCTGCACACCCCCCACTGGGGATGTGCCCACAACCAAGGTACATGACCTTGACCGGAATCAAACCTGGGACCCTTCAGTCCGCAGGCCGACGCTCTATCCAACTGAGCCAAACAGGTTCTGGCACTGCTTGAGTCTTTTTAAATGAATAAGTGTTAATTTTATAGTTTGAATTATTTTGCTTATGTTACAAAAATAAAAGTGCATTAACCAAAGAGATTCCAGAAAACAAGACTAAGCCTCAATCCACAGAAATATTGCCTCTATTTATGTCTCCATTTAAGGCATTGAATTTTCTTTCTATCATGAGCAGAGAATCACACCTTTGTATGAGGTGAGGGAGAAAGAAGCTAAAGCAGCTGGTCTGAGATCCATTGACTCCCTTTGCCAAGCATGTGCTGATGGGTAACAGCAAAGAGGGCAGGTGAGCCAGTCTAATTGTCAGCATGATAATTAAACCTGTTCTTAACTACTGAATGCTCTAAACAGGATGTGTCTGCTAAGGTATAGTGCTCAGAAATTACACCCATAATCTACAAATGTGCGATGTATTGTTCCTATAAAATGGCAGAGACATCGAAAGGAAACCCTTGACAAATTCATTAAGAAAGTGGCATCAGCAAAAGATAATGAGCTTCCAGGCTTTACCAGGCACTGTCTGTGGTGCTGGTTGCTCAGAAGTTAAAACACCATCCCTGTCTTCAAATTTTTCACAGTCTAAGAGAACTCAGAGACTATTATGCTAAGTGAAAGAAGCCAATCTGAGAAAGGCAAATATCACACGATTTCACTTATTTGTGGACTCTAATGTACAAAATGAATTGACAAACAAATAAGACCTGAAACATGGAGGCATGAAACTGACATACCTCAGTGTGGGGATTGGGGGAATGAGAAGAGATAAACCAAAGAATTTATATACTTATTAGAGGTCTGGGGCATGAAATTCTGCACTGGGTGGGTGGAGGGGGTCCTCAGCCTGGCCTATGCCCTCTTGCAGTCTGGGAGCCCTCGGGGGATGTCCAACTGTCGTGGAGGTGGGAGAGGCTCCCACCACTGCCATTGCACTTGGCAGTCGTGAGCCCGGCTTCTGGCTGAATGGTGCTCTCTCTGTGGGAGTGCACTGACCACCAGGCGGCAGCATCTGCATTGAGCAGGATTAGGCTGAAACCAGCTATCTGACATCCCCAGGGAGGTCCTGGATTGCGAGAGGGCTCAGGCCAGGCCGAAGGACCCCACTGGTGCATGATCAGGGCCTGGAAGGGATGCGGAAGGTTGGCCAGCTGGGGAGGGACCGTAGAAGGGCTCCAGGGTATGTCCAGCCCATCTTCCTCAGCCCCAATCAGCTGGACCCCAGCAGCAAACTAACCTACTGGTCAGAGTTTCTTCCCTCTGGTGGTCAGTGCACGTCACAGTGAGCGGTTGAGTGGCCTTAGCATGTCATTAGCATATGCTTTGATTGGTTGAACAGACAACTGGACAACCGGACACTTAGCATATTAGGCTTTTATTATATAGGATATGCATAGCCCATGGACACAGGCAATAGGGGAATGAAGACATGGGGGTAGGATCTAGGAGAATGGGGGTTAAGAGGGAGAAATGGGAGATACCTGTGATACTATCAACAATAAAAAATATTTAAAAAATAAAACATAAAAGGACTCAGTGTTGCTGAGATATAAACACAGGTGCTATGTTAGTACATATAAGAGGTAGTTATCCAGCCTGAAGGAATTGTGAAGGGTCTTCTTAAAGAGAGGATATCTTAGAAGAAATATTGAAAGCATCTTGGCAAATGTTCGTTGGGTATCTTGGGATCTCTGAAAAGATTAATAGTAGAAGAGCATAGATCTAATGCAAAACATGCCACATGGAGTAACTAAAAGTAGGCCAGGATGCTTATAGACTTATTCATAGGACAAGATCAATGATGGACAATGATGCAAGAAAGATAGAAAAGGGAACATTAGATTGTGTACGTTACTTCAGGAATTTACCAATCATACTGAAAGCACACAAAAGACAGTAGCACAAGCATATTACTATTTTAGAATAGTTATTCTAACAGTGGTGTGGACAATTAAGAGAATACAAAGCCGATTAATCTCTGCTAAGAACGTGGTGTGGAGAACAGACTATATTATTTTGCTCTTCAAAAGGGGAGGGAAACCACAAGGTGCCCAGCCTTTGGGAATTGCTTAGAAATGCATTTTCTGACTCAAACATCTCCATGCTCCTTTCTCAGGAGAGAAACTGGAATGGAAGACATTATCTCTGTTACAGGCTCACTTGAAACTATAAATTTTCTTGTTGCAATAAACTTAGACCTGCTCAAAACTGGAAAGTGATTGTTTCTGAAGACAAAGCATTTTATTTTAAAATTAGTATTGATTTTTTTTCTTATTAAAAAACATGCACATTGTGGACAATACAGAAAATCATAGAGAGAAAAGCAAAAATACCCAATAAGCCCACCTCCCCAGGTTAGTTGCATAGATAATGTTGTGGAATAATTCCTTAGAGTCTTTCTTTTAATGATATGACATTATATTTAGAAGATAAAATAATTTAAACCACTTGACCTATTGTAGCATTTTAATAGAATCTAGTTCCAATATTCAAAAGCTTTCTTATACTTTCCATTTCACACACACTAAATATCTGCCCTTCTTTGGAATTGCTGAGCAATAGGAAACTACTTTTCGTTTCCAATGCACTTCTGTCCCTACTTTCCAAGTTCCTTTCTTTCCTCCTTCTCTCCCCTATGAGCCCGTGATCATCACATTATTCTGCACCCTTCAGGCTTCTGCTCCCATGTTATCTCAGTTGAGTTGAAATTGTCTTCTAGTAGAAGGTTCTTTTTTTCATAAAACAATATTAAGAATACAATAAATAATTGGTATTTGAACTTGACCCTGTAGGTCTCTTCTCAGAATATTAGAACAGTTAATGAGAACAAGGAAATAAAGGGCTTTTCAGTCTCTATATTCCACAGAGACACATGGTACCAATTATTTAAATCTGGAATAATCTTACACTTTTAGTTCAAAGGGCAGGAGAATATTCAGATCCACCTCAGTGGGATACTATCTTATGATGAAATCAAAGTAGAAAAAGGAAAAATAGCATGGACTTGAAAATACAGATGTACAGAAAATGGGAAAAGTGCAAATTCTCCAAATAAAAAGTCTTCATTAAATTAATGAGTAAAGCATTATTCTTTCTATTGTGACTGGGGTAACCTTAAGGGTTGCATTCCTAAGAGAACTTATCTTTAACAATGGCAAAGTTATTGTTAACTAAAAATTATTATATTGTTCTGGCTGATGTGGCTCAATTGGTTGGAGTACTGTCCCATACTCTGAAAGATTTCAAGTCTGATTCCCAGTCAGGGCATGACCCTAGGTTTCGGGTTCAATTCCCAGTCGGGGCACATATGGGAGACACCCAAATAATGTCTCCTTCACATTGATGTCTATGTATCTCTCTCTCACTCTGCTCCCTTCTCTAAAATCAATAAGTATGTCTTCAAGTTAGAATTTTAAAAAATTGAAATTATCATATTCTTTAGTTCTGAATCTGGCAAATCAGAGTCTGGACCATGCCTCTAGAACAGTGCCTAACAAATAGTGTGTTCAATAAGTACATGTTCAACAAATGGTGAATAAATGAATAAATACTGGATTGGTCTTGGAAGTGTTTGTAAAATTTAGTCTGTAGAAGACAGAATTATATTGGGCAGTGAAGTGCTGAATAGATGTCAGCAAGAAGATGACTCTCATTGTCATTTAAAGCATGGGATCACACTCAAGGGCAGTGCCAAATGATAAACTAAAATTGAGTGGCCAGATACTGGGTGCTGGAATAGAGCCAATTTCTGGGGGGAAAGTGAGATTGTAGGCTCCACAATGTTGAGGACCACATCAAGGGGCTACACTTTTGTACTTTTAGCTGAACACAAAACAGTAAATAAGATTTATTAAATGGATGAATAAAGAAGTCTAACCAGAAGGATGGCCAGGCATACACATCAGAGTGCGTGGGTGTTGGCTCAGAACTGTCAGTTACAAGGCAGCAAAGAATAATTTTATGGAACTAATGGGTAATTGTTATCCTACTGTGTTTCATAGGTTTAGTCACACTTACAACAGATTTCACCGTGGGGTATTTCAAATGGCCTAGATATCCTCTCATAGTAGTTGACAGAATTGATTTGGACTGATCACATGATTTGAAAATAGTTTAATCCTATATAATAAAAGCCCAATATGCAAATCGACTAAATGTGGAAAGATCGGAGGAATGACCAGTCGCTATGATGAGCACTGACCACCAGGGTACATTACAAAAATATAAAAATCACAAACCCATCCCCCCTTTGCTTCACTTCACTCAAATTCCTGCTAAGAAGCTAGGCCCATATTTCTGGTTGCTTCCTTTGTGGGGTCACCTTACTACGGCCAGGCAATAACTTTCTGTTTCTGTTCTCATTTGGTGGTAACACTTAAAAATGCTAAGACTGCTAGATGTCCTCCCAAGTGTTTTGCACAACAGCATGCTTCTGTGATGGTAATTATGTAAAAGTTAGCACTCATTTCTTATTATCGGTTGTTCCTGTTACTTTGTTTTTGTTTTGTTTTTTGAATTTTGGAAGAGCCATGTTCTCCTTCAGATTGATTGATTTAATTATTTCTAAAATACCATCGAAAGTTAAAATTTCTAGTCTATTTGACTATATACTTTATTTCCCATCAAGATTACATATCATTCTTTATGGGAAATCACAATATTGGTTCTATATTGAATAACACTTGCATAATCATAATTTTGTAACTGCATCTTATTGCTTTTTTAAAAAATTCAAACC
>PVJC01054874.1:0-10368 GCA_004026665.1 Murina feae | reverse complement strand
TTGGATGAGGATTTAAAAAGGGACTCAGATAATTACACTGAGCTCACATAGATAATCCAAGATCCTAGTAATTTCCCTATTTTAAAATAACCTTAGTTTCATCTCTGAAATCCCTTTCACATGCAAAGTAACATAAGCACAGATTCCAGGGATTGAACATCTTTGGGTGGCCATTCTTCAGCCTACCACAACCACCAAATTATTTTAAGGTTTTCTTTATATCACAAAAGAGAAGCCAAAGAACAGTTTTCCAGAATCCCCTATTTTCTAAATGTTCTGGATTAAAGTTTTCCAATGAGAGGCACTTGCATGAGATTTAGAAGGTAGAAGAGATCAGTTTATTTTATTCTACTGGCAGTTGCATCCAGATGCATAGGCAAATGTGAGATTCACAAGAGTTTCCTGGTGCGACCTTAAGAGACATCTGCTTTGTAGTGGGAGACAGAGATAGATATTGGGAGCTTCCTGGAGATTCTAGAAAATCACAACAGCTTCATATTCCTTATGATATGAAACAAACATATTTTCTATAACTTGTCCAATTATCATACTCCTTTCTAAGTATGGATCAGCTTTCAACATATGACCTTCCTGCATTTTTAATATTGTGAAATTTCTCTAAATGTTTCTTTAATGTGAGGGGTTTACCAATGTCACTTCCTCTGTGACATTTTCATTCTTCCCATTACAACCATTTTCCCATTTCACATTTGGTATTATTTTTTGTTGTTGTTTGTTACACTTTCATTTGTTGGAAAATTCCATCTTTCTATTTATCCGTTTTTGTAAAATGTCACCTGGTTTTATAATTGGGAGGAAAATATACTTAGCATACTTTGCTTTGTTTGAACTTAACATAAGTTAGCAGTAAAATCTGTACTTTATGTTATTATTCAATTGATGTATGGTAATATCTGACATTTGAACCATATATTTGGGCAGTTTTGTGAACTACCTAAACTGTAGTGTATTGGTTTGCTAGGGCTGCCATAACAAAATATGATCATTTTGTACCTTAAATAACAGAAATTTATTTTGTCATAGTTCTGGAGTCTGGAAGTCAAGATCAAGTTGTCAGCAGGGTGGGTTTCCTCTGAGAGTCATGAAGGAAGAATCTGTCTCTTTGGCTTATAAATGGCTATCTTTTCTATGGGTCTTCACATCATATTCCCTTAGTATGTATATGTGACCAAATTTCTTCTTTTTTAAAAGATACCCATCATTTTGGATTAAGGCCCATTCTAATGAACCCATTTTAACTTAATTATCTGTGCAAAGTTCCTATCTGCAAGCAAGTTTACATTCTGAAGTACTAGGGTTTAGGACTTCAACATATGAATAGGGGGTGAGGGGCATAATTTAGCCCACAATACAAGCCAACTGAAATTAGTGCATATACAAATTAGAGAAAAAGAGCATTGTGTTCTGTTTACCTGAATGGAGAGAGAGAGAGAGAGAGAGAGAGAGAGAGAGAGAGAGAGAGAGAGAGAAATTTGAACTTCAGGAGTATCTTCAAAAGTAACTCATGGGAAATATGTTGCATTAGTTTTTCCCAAGTGCTAAAAATATCCTTTGTCTTTATACTTAAATATCAGTTTTTTTTATTATTAGAATTATTTTGTCATCTTTTCTTTTGTTAATGTCTTTGAAGATAATATTCTATAGTCTTTGGTCTTTTTTTTTTTAGTATTAGGTACATGTATATGAATTAGGAGGCATAGATCTTAGGCGTTCAGTTGGAAGAGTTTTAACAATTGTACAGAGCCATGTAACCATCACCATAGTTAAGATATAGAACCCTTTCATGACCCTCAAGAAAGTAGAAACACCAATCAGAAAGGATATATGCACCTCTATGTTCATAGCAGCACAATTTACCATAACTAAGATTTGAAAACAATCTAAGTGCCCATCAGCAGATGAATGGATTAGAAAACTGTGGTACATCTGCACAATGGAATACTATGCTACTGCAAAAAAGAAGGAATTCTTATCATTCACAACAGCATGGATGGACCTGGAGAGCATTATGTTAAGCGAAGTAAGCCAGTTGGAGAAAAATAAATATCACATGATCTCACTCATTTGTGGAATATAATGAACAACATAAACTGATGAACAAAAATAGATCCAGAGACATAGAAGCATTGAACAGACCATCAAACCTCAGAGAGAAGACAAGGGAAGGGAGGGTGGATAAGAGATCAACCAAAGGACTTGTATGCATGCAGATAAGCAAAACCCACGGATACAGACACTAGGGAGGTGAGGGCATGTGATGGGGGGTGGGAACAGTTGGAGAGAGGTCAATGAGAGAAAAAGGAGACATATGTAATACTTTAAACAATACAGATTTTTTTAAAAAAGAATAATCAAAACTCCCCTATATGCTCATTTTAATGCATCATCATATTAAAAATGCACCTGGAAAGCTGGTGAACATTCTACTGAAACCCTCTCCTAAAATTCTCACCTGTCGAAAAAAAAAATTTTTTAAAGGATAAAAAGAAGACCTCAGGACAAAGACTTAATGCAGGCTTTCTCTAGAGCAGTGGTTCTCAAACTTCTGATCCTTTAAATACAGTTCCTCATGTTGTGACCCAACCATAAAATTATTTTCGTTGCTACTTCATAACTGTAATGTTGCTACTGTTATGAATCGTAATGTAAATATCTGATATGCAGGATGGTCTTAGGCAACCCTGTGAAAGGGTCCTTCAACCCTCAAAGGGGTTGTGACCCACAAGTTGAGAACCTCTGCTGAAGAGCATACCCTTGCTTCTTCCTGGTCATAAAGTTTTTTATTTCTAAGGGTCCGGGTCCTCAGGAAACTTGCCACCAGGGGAGCAGTGGGCAGCAGCAGCAGCTCCTCCCACGCTCATCCATGACCCTGTCTCCAAGGCCCTCTTTTCTCTGACTTCCCAGTGAGCTAACAGCAGCCCTGCCTGGGCTCACTTCTTTCCTATAACATTTCTAGGGAGCCAAAGCAGAGCACTGCCTAGGTTCTCCTCTGTTGTTTCTTCTACCCTAATTCCTTCTTTTGTTTCACTGTTCTCAGCGTTAATAAACATACTCTCAAATCCATCTGGACTCCCATTGTAAAATAGTTCCTAAATTAAGTCAAGAAATCACACACAAGAGGCCGGCCTGAGGCAGAACCGCTCTGGGCCAGCCCCTGTCCTATAACAGAAGGGTCTGGACATTGGAAGTGGAACTAGACACACTGCTTCAACCAGGCATGGCCACTCTCCGCCCTGAGAATCGGCAGAATGTCTAGAAACCTATCTCTGACCTTTCCTGTCCCTTCATTCCAACCACTGAGCATTTATGCAGCACCTAGTAAACACGTTCAGATGCTGAAGATAAAAGGATAAGTGAAAGAGGGTCCCTGGACTCAAGGGGCTTCTTATCTAGTGGTGTAACTCATGTCACAGGAGAGTCCAAGGGCTCATATTCCCTCTTATCTGCTCTTTTTTTCTGCCCACCCTTTCAGCAAGGGGATCCCTCCTCCTCTCCCTGCTTGGACTTTGGTCCTGTTTTTCTTCTATCTCTCACCTTCTCACTTCCATGGATGCTCATTCAATTCTATTGTAAAAGGATGAAAAAGGGTTTTTAAATAAATTATTTAGCCAATTCTATTATGTCTGGCATCATTTTACGGTGGAGACTGATTCATGATCAGAGATAGAACATCCTGGACAGTGTGAAGAGTATTTTTGTGCAGCCACCACTTCTAATTTTTATTTCAACATCTGTGCTCTGAGATTCTTTAATCCACCAAACATTTATAGAGCTTCTTACTCTGGGCCAGGCACTTTTCCATGCGTTAGGAATAGAGCAGCTAACAGTGCACAATCTCTGCCCACTTAGACTTACGTTCTAAAGTGGAGGCAGGTTGACAAAGTTCTAATGAGATGATGGCTGCTGGTATGGTAATGCTATATAAAGAAATGAAGCATTGTAAGTGGGTATAGATTGCTGGCAGAAAGAAAGGTGCTCTGATAGATAAAATGGTCGAGAAAATCCTTTCCAAAAATAGTGGGAGGAGTCAGGCAGCTAACCAGGGAGAGTCCTTGCTAGGCAGAAACAGTATATAAAGTACAAAGATCCTGAGATCAGACCTGTTTCTTGTGTGTGGGACTCAGCGGAGCAGAAAATGAAAAGAGTCGTAGAAAGTGAGGCAGGGCCTCCTGGGCCATGACCAAGACTTGGCTTCTTACTTTGGGTGAGAAGAAAAATATGTTGGAGGGTTTGGGGCAGGGGAGTAAAGAGATCTAACTTTTGTTCTAAAAGATTCCTATGCCTACTCTTGTAGAGAATATATACATTGTAGAAAGAGGAGAGTGAAAGCTAAGAGATTAATTGCGTCAATCAGGTATCAGAAATAAAGGCTGCAATCAGGATGGTTGGTAATGGTGGAAGTGACAAAAAGTGATTAAACTGGGGATATATTTTAAAAGCAGAGCTTTTAAAAACACAAGTCTTCATTGTTAAACAAAAATAACACCCAGTGGCCAAGGAACATAATATTTAGGACATGAAATAGTCAAAATTATGAGGATGCTTGCAAATGGTTATTGGATAATTTTGCAGAACTTTTCATACTTCACTACTTAGAAAAATAAAAATGAGAAAGAACACAGATACACAATATTATTTCCCAACTAAAGAAAAATCCCTGTTTAAATATATTTTGTCTTAAAGACAGGGCCCCTGGGGAGGGGGGTCTTTCATAACTGAAACAATGTGTGACTCCCACTGTTGTGGCCAGCAGTGCTAATAGCTACTGGATGTGTGAGATTTAAATAAGCGAGAAAATGTGTGAAACATCACACAAACGGAATCTAGTGGCCACAGGCTCACCAAGGGGCACTGAATTGTGTGAGTAGTCTGCGTCGAAGGGTAGTTAATTCTTTAACTTGAGCAGGCTGACCTTCTCCGAGACAAAGGTTTTAACGCTTGCTGGATCCTGGCAAATGCAACTCTCACCTCAAAGGCCGGACTGCAGCAGCCTGTCTTTATTTGTGAGCCTAGAGTACTGGACCTCAGCCACGCCCTGCCCACACCCTCCCCCATCACCTCGCCGCAGCCCCGCCCTCCTCCGTGGCCCCGCCCCCACGCTGCGTGGGCGTCTTCCCTGGACACGCCCCTCCCCCCCACCCCCGGAACCAGGGCGGCGCCAGCGCCTGGGCCTCAAAAGCGCCTTTGTGGGCGGAACTTGCGCTTCATCCTCAGCTTTACTCCTCGGGCCACAGGCGTCTCTGCGGACTCGCACTTCCTGCGCGGCCTTGGTGCGCACCTTCTCCGAATCCAGCGGAACCCGAAGCGAGCCCCGCCTTTCCGAGCTGTTCGCCATGGTGGACGAGCTGGTGCTGCTGTTGCAGGCTCTCCTGGTGAGGCACCGCGCCCTGAGCATCGAGAACAACCAGCTCATGGAACAGCTGCGCCTGCTGGTGTGCGAGAGGGCCACCCTGCTGCGCCAGGTACGTCCGCCCAGCTGCCCGGTGCCCTTCCCCAACACGTTTGACGGCGAGACCTCCCGTCTCCCCGAGTTTATCGTGCAGACGACTTCTTACATGCTTGTCAACGAGAACCGATTCTGCAACGACGCCATGAAAGTAGCATTCCTAATCAGCCTGCTCACTGGGGAAGCTGAGGAGTGGGTGGTGCCCTACATCGAGATGGATAGCCCTCTCCTAAGTGATTACCAGGCCTTCCTCGAGGAGTTCAAACAGTGTTTTGGCTGGGATGAGGAAGAGGACGACGATGACGACGAACTAGATAATTACTAGGCCCTGAAACCTTAGGGCCTGTGGGGGGCGGGGGCTGCAAGCCACCCCCAATCTTCCTCCGCCCCTCCCCGAGCCGCCATGCTCCCCCTAGCCCTCCCTTCTCCTTCTCTACCCTTGTTCTCCGCTTCTCTCCCTTATCCCTGTAGTGCTTGTTTTTGTTCCAAGAATTGTGCTCCACTCGCCTGCTGCTGGGGCTGGGAGTTATATCTGAAGCATGCTGCCACCCATTGTGGCCTGCCCCAGGACGCACCACTGCTAATTTGGACTGTGTCCTGAGCCCAGCTATCCCGAGAATCCCTGTTACAAGCTCTATGCACAGCCCTGCCAACTGCCAGCCCTGCATCTGCCCAGAGACCTACACTGTCACTACACCACCATCCACTACATTCCAGCAACAGACCACCACCGCCTTTGGAGATAAGGAACAGCCTAGAAGATGCCTGAGTCGGCTACACCTCCTTGGACGTTGACTTGGACATCTCACCGACCCCTGAAGGGGCCAGTCTTTCAACCTGGTTAGTTCATTTCCAGAGTCCTCCCCTCCCCCACCAGATTGCTGCTGGAGTCTACTGTGCCTGGCAGCCAAATTGTTGACATTTCTTTTCTCCTATGCGCCAGTTCTGCACAGCTGTCATTTTCCTTTAAAAACTGAAGTAGTCCCACAGATGTGTGCATTTGGACAAAAATACTAAAAACAAAACAGGCACTCGGCCCAGCTTTCAAAACTACCTGGAAAAAACACTTGCGTTCTCAATAAATATCAAGCACTACAGAAAGAAAAACATGAGTGTCTTTTAATGGTTAAGGGGTATCACTGGCCTCTATCACTCTACCCTGACTTCCATTAGTCCCATTGAGATCAGGGAACCTAGTTGAATCCCATTATTCCCACTTTTCATCCCTAGGCTGCAGAGGACAGGTAGCATAGGACTTTATAGGAATTCTGGTGCTCCCTTAAGGGGCCAAGGCATTTCTTACTGGTGACGAGAGTGGCCTCTGGAGCCTCCAGAATGGGATGGGTAAAGGGTAGCTGAGCATGTAGCACACCATCCCAAATTGGGACACTTGAGAGTGAAAGGGGGCACTATTAATAATTAGACTAGGACAACAGGCATAAATCTGGACACATACAATATTTCTACCTTCCCAAGCCTTTAATTTCCTTAACACTGCTAGGGAAATTCTGCCCATTCATCATTATTGCTTGTGGGGTGCTATTGACTTTAAGCTTTAATTAACAATGGGGCACATTATTTTAATGCCCCTTTCAGGCGCTTGAGCAAACATTAAATTATGCATCCTGGGATAAATGTACCCATAATAAATAGAGCCTGATCTTAACAATTCATCTTCCTTGGCCTGACACACTTAGAATCCTCACCTACACATGTGCCCCAGATTCCTGCCTATGAAAATGGGCAAATGCTGGACTGTCTCCTGAACTTGACCTTACATTGCTGAGCTATGCTGAAATCTTGGGGGGGTCTAAGGGGCTTAGAGACATTGAGGGAGTCCATTGGGTGCTAAGGAGAATCTGCATAATTTTGAGAGGTCATTATCCCAGGTTAAGTCACCTAAAATTTAAATCAGAGACCCTTGGTTGAGGGGTTGTGGGGAGTACCTCTGCCAGCCAGGAACTTTTGGGAAGATTTGAAGAGTTCCAAGTTCTCATTCTTACCCATATCTGCCCAAATGTTAGAGTAACATACTTGGAGCCAACTCTACCTTAGGACCTCTAGTGAATTGAAATAATAAATTTCCTTATTGTTTAAGGCCTTTGGGAGCTGGATATTTTTTTACTTGTATTGGTAAACCTCACTATGGATTAAATGAAATACTTGTCATCCTACTGATCACACCCATGAGATATTTAGAACTGTCCCTGCTACACAGTGAGCACTGAGTAAACATTGGTTGTTACTTCCAGGCCTGGGAACCAAAGTTTCACTTGGAAGCAGGTCTCTTGCTATGAGCCTGGCTTTAGTTGCTATGAACAGTGGCAGAGCAGACACAGGGAGAGTGGAAATGAGTATTTGGTTTCATTTATTCTTTGGAATCTGTCATGAAGTCACAGAGAAGCCAGTGTACTTGGTGAACGGGCAAAGTCCAGGGCAGTTACTTCTTGGGCTTAAAAAAGTTGTTTCTGGAGTATATGACTTAGAAAAGGAGGCTGAGGCCCCAGATGGGGATTCATGTGGGTAAGTGGGCAACAGCTAAAAGCTAGGTAAAGGGGCCCAGTGACACCAAAAATCAATCACTCAAAAATTATCAGTGGTCCAGATATATTAAGAGGAGTTAGAGATATGGCGGTAAATGAAAGGTGGCGGTAAATGAAAGGAAGTTAAACTCCTCATAGTGAGTCTAGTTTGTTGTTTCTCTGGTGCCTTGCACTGGAACTGGAAAGATATGTAGCCACAGGCAAGGTCCAGAAAGAGAATCTAGACTGATTAGATCTGAGAGTGACCTTTCTGGGGTGGAAGTTGAAGACCAATAGCTGAGATTTACTCCCCACCATCAAACCAAGTGAGCACAAGCTCTATAGGGAAAGGAAGGGATCTCTGGTGAGTGAGGATACCATGCCAAGGCAGCATCTGAATAGCATCTATGAAAACTAGGCCAAGGAACTTCTGAGATGGAAAGGTGCTTGTTCTTGAATGTGTGTGTGTGTGGTCAGGTATCATGGAAGAGGAGGTTATGCTGTGAGCTACAAAGAATGATAATGAGAGAATCTGGCTACCTTGGGGGAAGATTCTGCAGATATTGGCAAAGATTACCACATAGGAAGGAATTCATGACAGTGCCATAAGGCAAAGAACAAGAGAATAGAGAAGTAAATCAGCATGTTTAAAGGTAAAAGTACCACTTAGATGGAAACTATTAAGAGTGAATGGAAGTGTTGAAATATCAAATGCAAACTTCAAACTCCTGAATTCTCATCTTTAATGGTCATTGAAATTATGCTATTAATGGAATGAAATTAATCATCATAAATATTATAATCATTTAATCGTATTAAATCTATCACTGTATCTTTGGATTTTTCTAATCATTTGAATACGTCACCACTGCTACCCATTCTGTATTGCTGTTTTGCGGGATGGTATATAAAGCTAGAAGTACATTATGCTCATTATGTTTGGTTATTTTCTGCTATTACAACGTAGTGAAAATTTCAGCGATCAGAAAGTAGGCAGACTAGAGGGAGACTTATTGTTAAACTTATTTTTTAACAAATGAACTTTAAACATTTTTCTAGGTTCTTAAAGCAATTAAAACAAAGCTAATAAAGGGTTATTTATACAAGTTCCTGAGAATATTTTCCTCAATGGATTATTAGGGTGGGATAATTGTATGAAGCATATTTATTATTTGCTTTGAAATATGAATTTTACTATAGTAGTGTTTAAAAGTGTTGGGTAGTTTGCATCCTAGAGTAGTCCAAGTATATTATCCCCTATAATCTTATGTTCATTTAGTTCTAAAGGTAGATACAGTGAACTATTACCTATTTGGTATCCTTCCACAGTGCTGGTAACTACTTTTAATGAAAATCTGATCATCCACCCCCCCCCCCCAGCCCTGCATTTTTATCTTCCTGTCTGAAATGCCTCTGTTAGGATTTGTTCCTTTATCTTCAAATGTTCTATTGTCCAGAGACATATTTTTAAGCAATGTAATTGGCCTGGGATAGGTAATAGCTTGCTTGAAGTAGTAATTATGAGTAGCATAGCAAGATTTGTTAAGGGAACAGAAAGCCTCTGCTGGTTGAGTTGGGGGAATTGTGAGACACTGCCAAGGGGGCGTTCAGAATAGCAATGTTTGTGCACCTCCCTTTCTCTCCTCAGGGTCTGCTATCTGATATAATCAATAAGAATTTAATTTATCTTATTATAGTATCTACAAGATTTACATTCTTCCTCCTCCTTCCTCCCCAAATGACAAATGATTTCATCAACAAAATTGCATTAATGTTTTTCTGTTATTTTAGCCAAAGTCCCCAGTTAGTTTGAGGGAATTTCCAGTCAGTTCAGAATAATTCAGTCAACTCAAGATTTAGAAAAACACAAAACCAAAACCAAAACACTGTTACATGACTATTTATATGCCTCATTTTAAATCTTTAGTTTTAAAACAAATATCAGTAAAAGAAAACAAAGCAAATTATACTTCACTAGAGGCCCAGTGCATGAAATTTGTGCATGAAATGGGAGTGGGAGGTGGGGGTGGTGTCCCTCAGCCCAACCTGCACCCTTTCCAATCTGGGACTCCTTGAGGGTTGTCTGATCCCACAGTGGGATCGGGCCTAAATGGGCAGTCAGACAGCCCTTTCACAATCCAGAACTGCTCACTCCCAAACTCTCGCCTGCTGATTGCCCCTAACCACTCCCCTGCCAGCCTGATCAACACTTAACTGGTCCTGTGCCAGCCTGATTGCCCCTAACTGCCCTCCCCCTGCCAGGATGGTCCCCCCCAATGCCCTCCTCTGCCAGCCTGGTCCTGGGTCCCCCCCAACTGTCGTCCTCTGCAGGCCTGGGTCCCTCCCAACTGCCCTCCCCTGAAGGCCTGGGTCCCCCCC
>PVJC01054873.1:0-10346 GCA_004026665.1 Murina feae | reverse complement strand
AGGGCACCAGAAAGTGGGAAAGCAAGGTGGTGGGCTGGGGAGTGGGAAAGAGGCAGCGGGGTGGTCTCGGCCTGCTTGGCAGCTGCCCAGGCCCTTTGTGGAGCACCGGGGAGCAGGAAAGCAAGGCTGCAGGGGCCATGGGCCTGCTTGGCAGCTCCCCAGACCCCTTGGCGGCACCGGGAAGTGGGAAAGGAAGGCAGCAGGGGACCGGTGAGTGGGAAAGAGTCGGTGGCCTGCTTGGTGGCTCCCCAAGTCCTTTGGGGGCCACTGGGGAGTGGGAAAGCAAGCTCTTGGGGGCTGGGGTCCTGCTTGGCAGCTCCCCAGACCCCTTTGGGGGATCAGGGAGCAGGAAAAGGCTGGCCTGACCATGAGGTGGGGTTTTCCCTGCTTTCTGGTGGCTGGAGGAAGATGGGCAGTAGGCAAGCTTGGGAGGCAGGCAGCACCCCGCCCTGGCCACAGCTCAAAAAAGAGAACAACATGCAGGGGAGGGCAAGAGTCTGAGAGATCAACATAGAGGGGGTGCTTGCTCCAAGCCTCCACGGTGTGCCTGGGGGCAGGCCCCCAGCAGGTAGACACACATAGGAGGACTGCTCCGAGCCTCAGATGTGGCTGGGGGCAGGTCCCCAGTGGCCACACACACACACACACACAGAAGGCACCTGGCAGACTGGGGCCATCATAGGACATCCACTGAGGGGTCCCAGACTGTGAGAGGGCACAGGCCGGGCTGAGTGACTCCCTCCACCCCGAGTGCACAAATTTTTGTGCACCGGGCCCCTAGTCATTATATAAAAAGCAAGGTAATTTAAAATATAAACTATAAAGCAAAGCCATATATTATAGTGTAGATATGTTTACCTCAGTCTTAGTACACACACACACACACACACACAAAAGGATTTTAATCCATTGGATCCAGCTGCCAATTAGTACAGATTCTAAGGACAGAAGGAGAGGTTGAATTATACCCATGCGTGTGCCCTCAGCAGCACTAACAATGAAGGCTGTGGGAAACTCTACCCATCAAATGAGCCAGATTTTCAACAGACAAATTATAAAGACAAAAAAACATGGAGAGAGAACTTCTAGATCAAAAGAGACACATTGAATTAAAAAATAGGCAAGACTAACTTAACTAAAGTAACCTGAAGATACATATTTGGATAATAAAACCATAAAGCAATGCATAGAAGTAATCACTAAAAAAATGTCATGAAAGCTGTCACTTTTGGAGAAAGGGAGAGGCTGAACTGGCACAGAAGGGCTTCTGGGATATATATATATATATAATTGATTTCAGAGAGGAAGAAAGAGGGAGAGAGAGAGGTAAATATCAAAACTATCAATGATGAGAAGGAATCATTAATAGCCCCACTCTGGGCACAGAGCCTGCAACCAGGGCATGTTCCCTTGACCTGGAATCTAACCATGACCTCCTGATTCACAGGTCCACACTCAACACTGAGCCACACTGGCCAGGCACAAAGCTCCATTTTTAACAGGGGTGGTGAGTCAGATTATAGCCTTACAGTAAGTAACCAAGTTATGCATTTTATGTGTATATGGGTTGCTGTATCTGTTTTATTTTACCATAAAAGGAGGAAACAAAAGGCTTGGCTCCCAAGTAGAGCATCCACACTTTAAAATGTCAGTGCACACTGCTCAGTGTCATCTGCCTTGTGTGTTTGTGTTGAAACTCCCCATGAATATAGTGAATTGTGAATTTGGTAAATTCTGGAATTTCATCCCACTGCCTCATAACCTCCACCACATTCCCCTCTACTTCACTTTGTACTCATCCATGAATTCAAGAATTATTCTATATACTCAGTTCCCTGTCATTTGCTTCATAAGGAACCTTTTAGAAAAGCACCTAATTTCCTCAAATGGAAAGGAGAGAGAGAGAAGAAAGAGAGAGAGAGAGAGAGAGAGAAAGAGAGAGAGAGAGAGAGAGAGAGAGAGAGAGAGAGAGAGAGAAGGAGAGTTGGAGAAGATGGAGAGGGAAAAATAAATAAAAATAATTCCCTATGTATATTGTGTCTTTGTTCAGTGAGGTCTCAATAAAGATTCTTTATTCATTCATTTTCCAAAAGCATAAAACGTTGTTCCTCAAACAACTTTAAGGATAATTAAAACAATGATAAAATGTATTTATCGATTCCAAATTTTCTCACAGGAGTGATTAACTGCATTTTGGACTTTGAGAAATTCCAAAGGAGATTGCAAGAGAAGAGCATCTTGCTCTTGGGCTGTGTCTGGCTTATTATTATTAATATTATTATTGTTGCTCCTTCTTCCCTCTTACTGTTAAAATTGCAGCTCTGGATACACAAAGACAGGCAGAATGTGACCAGCGACTTAAAGAGTGACCCCCACTGTGTCACTGCACATCAGCAGACATTTTACAATGTGCCGAAGACACCCGGTCAATAATTTAGGAGAAAACAATCAATACATGAATGCTACATAAGCCCACAGCCAGACTACCTTGTGGACATTTTGGCAGTTCCTCTAATGGCACGAAGTGATTGCAATTAGGGGAATTTTCTTTCTTTCTTTCTTTTTTAATTGCTCTTACTACTGCAACAAAATAATTTAATTTAATATGACTAACATCTTAATCTTCTGCTGGTAACCCTTCAGCTGGGTTATAAAGTACGCATTCCAAACCAAGGGTGTTTAGTTAGGGGAGAGAAAGAAGGAGGTTCCAGGGGGAAGGATGGGTTTTTCCTCCTCTGCAGTTGTGGCCCTTGTAGCATCTCTGGCTCTTTTCTGTGGCCTTAAATGAGTGCTGGGTCACATCCCAAAGCAGGCTGCTCCATGTGGCTAGGTAGCTAGAGCCCTTCTCTGAGTCATAAGAATAGGAGCTAATGATCAAGTGCTCTAATAAAGTGGGACACTGAGTAAGGCCTCAGATTGAATGCTCCCCACAATCCCAAGTAGGAGACACTGCTGTAACTACCACACACAGAGAAAGACTCAAGGCCTAGAGGGTTTAGGTGACTGGTCTCAACCAGAAAGACAGGAGCCCGAGGTTTCAATCCAGTGAAAGCCTCTGAGGCCCATGCTCCCAAAAGCAAACTGCCTCACTCTCTGGATTACCTCCCGCCCACATTGCAAATTATTCCTCACGTGATCAGACATCACATGGGTGAAATCTTAACATGGTAGCCTTTGAGATGAGATCGAAAGATGCAAGATGAGGAGGAGGGAAATCCCATAGCATCTGGCATCAGAAACCTGGTGTTGATTAGCTATACAGCTTTACTGGCTCTGTGATTTTAAAAATGTTTCTTAGCCTCTCTGGGATTCAATGTCCTCATCTATAAAATGGGCACTTAACCTTACATCCCTGGGGTGAGAGAATGCCATAGCACCTGTGAAAGCTTCTCGTATTCTCTGATGGGACACGGGAACATGAGTTGTTGTGTACGTGGAGGAAACTGAGGCCTAGAATAATTAAGTGGCCAGCCCAGGGTCACACAGTTACTTATGTTAGTTAAGGCTTGAGCCAAGAAGCCAAGGCTTTTCACATACATTTATAACTTTCTTTCAGAAGGCATGCCAAAATTAAATGCCTAGAGTTTGTATGGGTAAAAGGTGGATATTAATTTGTTAGCACTGTGCTCAGCACACTATAGTTACACAATTAGTGTTAGGTACTATAGTTATTCGTATTTCAACTTTGTTGTAAAGACATTAATTGAGAAACAAAAAAGGTTTAAAAAACAATACATGATAATAATAATGGCAGGCAAAGTTAAGAGACAAGTTCAGAATTATGTTCACATATAATAGCTCCTGACTCCGCAGCAGCACTGCATCCAGCCTTGTTTCGTCGGGATACCATCAGAAAGAAAATAATTGATCCCTTCTATTAAGAGACTTACCTTCCAGCCCAAACCAGTTTTTAATCTGAGTACTATGTCTCATAACCCCAATCAATACAATTCTCCAATATCTTCTCTCATCCTCACTAGCCAATGTGGTCTAAAGGCCTTTGAAGGAAATTCAACTCATGTCATAACCGTGATTGTATCTCTCTTTGAATTCCCTGTTTCAAATTCTGGGAGAGGGTGCTAGTATAGTAAGCCTTTGGTTTCTACCAAAACAAACAACTCATTCAATGGTTCCCTGATCCAAAGGCCACTTCCAAGGAGCAAACTGCATGAATCATTCCGGAAAAAGCATTCACTCACACTCCGCCTGCCCCAGTTGAGATCATTTTCCTATGGGTAAAGCTGGGACAAATAAACCTCATAAGTAGATTCTGGAATATTGCTATAAGGTGGGCAAGAAAATGGCAGTCAGCCCTGCAGTTAGGGTAAAGGCTGTTTTCATTGTCTTACCACAAGATGCTGGTGCAGGCAGGGCAGAGCACACAGCTACAATGTGTTAACTAGTCCTCTTTTAGTCTCTGCCACCTCCTCATGAAGTTCCCTATGATGACTTGAGTATCCTTAGCTGTGGCTTCTCACAGGGACCCCCTGCTGCAGATGGAGTTGAACTGTGAACTTTCTGGGCAGCAGCAAGGTACACGTGAGCTCCAAATAGCTGCTGAACTCGGGAACCAGATACATGTGAATCTAAATCACTTGGTCTGACTCCTCTCTCTAGAGTGGAAAATGCGTTCACTCTTTCAGCTTACACAAAACAAAGGCCTGGATCAGCTGCAGGGCTCCGTTGTAGTCAGGAGATGGTCAATGTAGCTGGGTGAAGCCAAAGACAGTCTCTCCCTAGAGTGGGAACTCTTCCCACTTACTGTTTTTCTTAATTTGTTCTGCTTAGCCTTTTGAAAAGGACATAAGTGAAATAAGCCAGGCAGAGAAAGACAAGTATCAGCTGATCTCACTCACATGTGGAATCTAATGAACAACATAAACCGATGAACAGAGACACAGAAGCTCTGAACAAACTACCAGACCTCAGAGGGAAGGCAGGGGAGGGTGGAAAGAGATCAACCAATGATCTTGTATGAATATCCGCATAATCCAGGAACACAGACAATAGGCAGGAGAAAGCCTGGGGTGGGGGCAGGGGTAGACTGGGAGAGGTCAATGGGAGCAAAAAGGGACATATTCATACTTTCAACAATAAAGATTTAAAAGAAAAGAACGTAAGAAGTCTGAGCCCAGAGAGCTTCTCACCAGTGGTGCCTGCCAGGAACTGAAAGGGCCCGTTTTTAGGGCCCCCTGTTGTCAGGGGTCTGTCCACTTCTGGCTGACTCCCTGGGACTCATGACTTACCCTTGCTGAGGCGGATGGACACTGAGACCCTGGGTGTCTCCTCGCAACTCTTCAGGCACCACAAACTGAAGGCAAGCTTCCTTCTGCGGACCCAGGAAGGTTTCACAAACGCTCCCTGGGAAAACAGCCCTTAATTGGTCAACTGGTGAAAACACTAAAGGGAATTAGGCTGCCAGGGCCTGGCTCTCTTTAGAGAAAAAGTTTGTTCTTTAGGTAAGGAGGAAGAATTGGAAGAAGCTAGAATGAAGGCCAACAAGACTAAGAAAGAAAAGGAAGGAAAGAGGGTGAGAAGGAAACTCATCTTGCAAGGCGAGTCAGGCCATAAAAACTGAACATTTGATCTGACCTGGGAACCCCAACACCTGGGGGCCTGCCTGTAAGCCCACAAGAGGGCGGAACCATACCTGCAAGACAAAGACCCCAGAAGATTGTAAAAATCGGAGCCTCTCTATGTTAATTCACACTGATTTGGAGATTACTTCGAGTCTACTAGTCACCATTGTTAACAAATGGGTTCCTCCCTTTCTCTAGGAAGCGTGCTTGGTATTTATTTGCTCTTCTGTAACAAGGGAAGGGGAGAAGAAAGGAGGATGGAGGCAGGGAAGGAAGGAGGGAGACAGAGAAGGAAGGAGAGAGGGAAGGAGGGAAGGAGGGAAGGAGGGAAGGAGGGAAGGAAGGAAGGAAGGAAGGAAGGAAGGAAGGAAGGAAGGAAGGAAGGAAGGAAGGAAGGAAGGAAAGAAGGAAGGAAGGAAAATTTTACACCTTAGTTGCTTCCCACTTCCCAAAATGAAAAGACGTTTTTGGAGACTTGGTGTATTGGGACCTAATTTCATATAAGGACTTGTTCCTCAATAATCTAGATATAAATTTACAAGAAGCATGTCATGTATTATCACCTCTGATTATGATGAATTTCAACTAGAACACAGGACCTCTTACTATGAATTCAATTTCTTTTCCAAGCCACCAAAATGATATACTGGTCTAAGTTTTCCCATCTCAACTAATTTTTTTCTAGTATCCTTTGTGGCCTTACTAAGTCAAACCCTAGATTTCTTTAGATACCAGTATATACTTCCAACTCAATATGTTTAAAAGCTAATGTCTCAGCTCCTCCCTCACCCTGTTTCTCTGCCTGCGGAAAGAGACTTGCCTTCAGACTGTGCCCCAGTTCCTAACTGAGGGACACCTGGGACTTTTTCCCATTCTACCTGGTTATGAAGCACATCCTGCCACGTCCATGTCTGTGATGCTCCTGCACCTGCTGCTCCCATTCTCATGGGAATGCCTGTGCCAAGGCCCCCATTCCCACTGGCAGGCACTGCTGAGAATGTCACTCATTAGACGCTTCAGTCAAAGGTCTCATTGAAAAGTACTCTCAGCAAACTAAAATGCATATGGATACAACCATGAACCATCAGTTTATCACTGAAGTTCTACAATCTTTTTCTCTGTCTACATTCCTCCTTAGGCCCCACAAACTTCCCACTTCAGCCACAGTGGACATCCTGCATTTCTACCTATTTTCTGCTTGTTTGTTTGTTTGTTTGTTTGTTTTATGCTCTCCCCACTCCTTTTAATGCCTTTCCTTCTATCTTAAACCATCCTTCAGGCACTGTTGAAATACCATGCCATCCAAGAGAATTTTCCAGGTCTCCAAGTTATAAAACAAAACAAAAAACCCTTTCAAATCCTTTTTTTCTATTAAGCTTTTGTTGTAACCACACTATCAGCCTGCCCTGTCTAGTACAGTAGCCACTAGTCACATGTTGCTATCTATGGAGCACTTTTCTTATGATAAATCCAAGTCGAGGATGTGCTACAAGTGTAAAATATACTTAAGACTTTTTATTAAAAAGTGTAAAATACCTCAATAATGCTTATATATGGTAGATTACATCAAAATAACATTTTGGACAATTTTTTAAAATTATCGTGTTAAATAAAATATATTATTAGAATTAACCTCATTTTTTTATTTTTACTTTTTAATGTGACTACTAGAAAAATTAAAATTATATATGTGACTTACATTAAGTTTCTACTGGGCAACATTACTACAGAACAACTGATATTTTATATTGGATTTTTCTTACTCTGATCTTATTTATAATTAATGTGTCAGCTTCCCCAGTAGATTACAAACGTGAGTAGGGAAAGGAGTAAGTCATCTTTTTGGTTTGGTTTGTTTTGTTGGATTTTTATTTGTTAGGTTGTTTAGTACTGCAATGCCACCTTTTTAATATATTAAATGTTGTGCTGTGTTTCTAGTAGATAAGAACAGATTTCTATCTACTCTGGATCTACTATGCAAAGAAGGCAAAACTATTTAGGTAGCTTTTTCTGAAAAGTAAAGGTATCAGAAGCTCATCTTCTCTTCTTTGGAGAAAGAGATTTAACAACTCCAGGATCAGCCAAATGGATTTAAATTTGTGTAAATCCAAATGTGACCAGTTAGGTCTTTTATACCTCTACCTTTTCCATCCATGTGACAAGCAACCTAAAACCTTCCTCACATAATTTCAAGAATCTTTAATGGCTCCTTATTACCCACTACTGTTGTTTCTAACTGTGCTCTCACAGCTTCTAGAGGCTTCTTGCAGGCAGCTCAGAGTGGAGGCAAGGAGAGAGAATGACTTTTCCTCTATGTGAGACAAGGCAAAAAGCTTTATGTGAACGACAGGCAGATAGATATGTTTTCTGGGTTGATGATATAGGGAGTTTTGCTAAACAAACAAAAGAGTTTTTAAATATAGAAAAAAATACATGTTTATTTTTTAAATGTGAAAAATATGGGTAATACTAAAAATTGTATATATGACAATTTTTCTAAAACTAAGTCTTTACTATTTATATTTCAAAAGTATGTATTTATCATTGGTCTATCACAGACATTTTTTTTTCATGTAATGAAATGTTCTCTTCAAATAAATCATTAAAGATTGTTTCATTCTATAAATGTGCCTCTCTCTCTCTTTTTTTTTGGTTGGGTTTTAGTTTTGTCTGTTTCGTTTCCTCAGTGTTTTTCTTAATGTAAATAATATTACAAGTATATGTATATTTTAAACCAATTTTGAGTATTTCATATTATTTCCTTAGAACAATTTCCATAAACAGAATCATTAGATTATAGGGAATGTATATTTTGAAAGTTTTTGATACATGCATGTGAGCTAGTGGAGATATTCAGACTCATATTTTAATAAAAAATAAAAACAAAATGAAAAAACAACACAATTTTTCTTCTCTCTTATTGCTATTCCAGAAAAAATAGTCTAGATATTTTCCTTCACATTCAGGGATAGAAGATGATGCCATTATTTCACTACTATAGGGATTGCTAATGATTTGGGATCTAGGTTCTGAGGAACAGTGAAATCTATGGTGAGCGAATAAGAAAAGAAAAGCCTTTAAAGAGAAAGGATCGAAGGAAGAAAGCAATTTCCCTGAGGAAGGGAAGAGGGCAGTATCCATAGAACAGAAATCCAGACTTGATGAAGAGGCTTTCTTTGGAAAGTTATCATGAGGTCAGGAAGGGTGCTATCCTGGCAAGGAGAATGGGACTCTGTAACAGGGAGAATTCTCTCACAGTAAAATCTTCAAGAATCTCTAGGCTGAGGCTAAGAGAGTCTTTATTTTATAGGAAGGAGTAAATAAGGCTAAAAAGAACTACATGAAGGAAACTGGGATCAAAGGATGCAATGTGATATGTCAGAGAATCAGAAGATATTTTGTCTCCAGACCAGTCTATTCTCAGTTGGGTTAAAGTTCAGAAATTTGGGGAGATGAAGAGACTCTGAAACAGAAATTTAGTTGACAAACATTTTATTCCAATTGCTCTGAGTGGACAAAACAGATTAGATAATCATTTATGAGGCAAAGGATGGGAATTTGGAGGGTCTGTGTGGAGCCTTGTCGTAACTAAATGAGGGGGGCATCTGAGAGTCATATAATCATGGTCTTATTGGGAAGGTCAGTTCTATTCAGTAACTCTTTTGAGAATACAAAGAATGGGATGAGGGGTGGGGTGGATTTCTTGGTCATTTCTTTTTCTAGGAACACAGGAGTCAAGTAAAATTCAATAACATGCAAAGAAAGGAAGTTCCTAAAAGACAATGATCAGAGAATGGTAGAAGAAGGGAGTTGTGGAACAGTGTTTCCCACAGAGAATGGGTCTGACCAATATGAGGGAGGTCCCTTGGGAGCCACCCTGGACCAAAAAAGAAACTGGGTTATCTCTAGCAGCTTTCCCGGGTGAGATGAGATGTCCCTCCATGGCTGTCTACCCACATCCAGCAGCATCTCCAGCAGAAGTGATCAAGAGTAAAGCCTGCCTTTGCCACAAGATTTTGCTGGTTCCTTCTCAGTACCTAGATCTCATGTAGATAAAACAGATGAGACAAATAGAAGAAAAAAATACAGAATATGATAAGAAGTAAATAAAAAATAAGACAGTGTGAGAGAAAGTAATGAGGATGCCTACTTTATACAGAGTGGATGGGGAGAAACTCTTGAAGGTTGTGATGCTTAGGCTGAAGTCTCCTGGATGAGCAGGAATGATGGGCAGGAATGAGCAGTTAGCACTACAGCTAGCTGATAGGCACCAAACATTAGGAAGGCAGGAAGCAGGCCAGCATTTGACAGAGTGCAAGTGAGTGTGGGGCACTGAGCAAGCCATCTGGTTTGAGAATATATATATATACACACATACATACATATTAGAGGTAGAGGCCCAGTGCACAAAATTTGTGCATAGAGTGGGGTGGGGGGTGGTGGTGGTGTCCCTCAGACTAACCTGCACCCTTTCCAATCTGGGACCCCTTGAGGGATGTCCGACTGCCCGTTTAGGCCTGATTCCACTAAATGGGCAGTCAGACATCCCTCTCACAGTCCAAGACTGTTGGCTCCCAACCTCTCACCTGCCGATTGCTCCAACCCACTCCCCTGCCAACCTGATCAACACATAACTGCTCCTGTGTCGGCCTGATTGCCCCTATCTGACCTCTCCCTGCCAGGATGGTCCCCCACAACTGTCCTCCCCTGCAGGCCTGGGTCCCCCCAACGGCCCTCCCCTGCAGACCTGGTCACCCCCAACTCTCC
>PVJC01054872.1:0-10353 GCA_004026665.1 Murina feae | reverse complement strand
GAGGCAGGAGAGGCTCCCACCACCACTGCTGTACTGGTAGCCATCAGCCTGGCTGTGGCTGAGCAGAGAGCTCCCCTTGGGGTGGGGGTGCACTGACCACCAGGGGGCAGCTCCTGCATTTAGCATCTGCCCCCCTGGTGGTCAGTGTGTGTCATAGTGACCAGTCATTCCCAGTTGTTCTGCTGTTAGGGTCAATTTGTATATTACCCTTTTATTATATAGGATGATGTGAGCCCAAAGTAAAATCATTTTGGCATAATTGCTTTGGCAACCAGATAGATGAACTAAACTTTCTCCATCCAGTTAAATGATATGGAGGTCCAAGCTAACTGATCCTGATGTGTTCCTCAGATGCATTTCAATACACATGTTACAGGAGCAGATTTAAAGTTATCCTATGATGTTTCCAAATAATCAGATTTCCCCGTCGCTTGTGAGGAGCAAGATTCCTGGGGTACTGCAGAAATAAGAATTCCAGAAGCCCCCACAGTAGAATGAGATGTAGTAAAAGACTTTATATGCGCGAAGTTACATTTCTCAGCTTCCAAAGTCCCTTGCCTCTTGAGCCAGCCCTGAAAGAGGCGCAGCTGGGGTTCCAGCAGGGCCAAAAGCAAGGCCAGGGTCCAGAGCTTCGGTTCCACGTTGCAGCCAGGTTAAGCTACATGGGCGCAGGGAGTGCATCCCCCTGCCACAGGAGAGCCAGGAATCCAGTGCCAGAGAGAGGCTCCCTTGTTCAGAAGTTTAAATATTCCGACTTCCAGGGCTTACAGTGGCCACGCCTGTCTTGGCCACTAATTTGCTCCCGGGTGTGACTGATGGCAGAGTACCTTCCCGTGTCACTCAGACCTCATTGGGCATGCGCCTAAACTGCCTTTGTCCAGTCCCGTCTCCCATCCGTCTGTGGGGAACAGACTTGGAGAGTGTGAAATGCAGCTTTTTGGCAAAGTTGTATAAATAGCATGCCTGTGTCATTTGGCCTTCCCTTTACTGCTTTCCTGTTAAATAATAACCAGGTTGTTACAATGGCATCAGTGATACAGGTAGGTGTTTGATAACGCTTACCTTCAAAAGCTTCTGCTTCTTTAATTTATTGGTATGAAAATGTGGGAGTTTCTATCAAGTACTTAGGTAATCATTAGAGTGGATCCATTAGACTCTGAGCAAAGTCCTACCCTTGATTTCAGGTGTCCCTATGGGCCACTCTTTTGTTCTGAGATAGTGATGGTAATAACAGCAATGGCTAATCCTTATTATTTTGAGATCATTATACTAATGATAATAGCAATAACAGTTTCCATTTGTTGACTTGCTCTATGCCAGGCCCTGTACTAAATGCTTTATGTGCATTTTCTCTCTTAATCATCCAAGCAACTTGAATTTTTAATAGTGGAAGCTGAAATATGAGGAGCAAGTAAGTTTCACAATTAGGCAGACAGTAAAGGAGGACCTGGGACTTGGCTCAAATTTAACTAACTCCAAAGATTATCATTCCAGTAAAAAAAGAAAGCCTCCATCCTTCTACCCAGGATGCGGAATCTAAGGTTATACCAACCCTCTTTTAACCACACCTAGATAATACCCTATCCTTGGTTCTTTCTAGCAACTTTTATTTTGAGGCCTGTTGAGGAGAAAAAAAATTTCTCTGCCTTTGTAGGTTCTTCTGGAGAGTATAAGAATTAATTGAGACGAGACAGATTAATAGAAGAAAATCACCAAATTAAATTACGTGCATACATCCGAGTGAACTATAAAACTATGAGGCCCCAAGATAAGCAGTGGAGGTTCATATGCCGTCTTGAGCGGAGAAGAGGGTGGTGACTTGAACTTCACATGGAGGTAGAAAAACAACTGTTGGGTAAACACCTGTTCGCTGGGCCTGCAGAAATGCAGAGACAAAGAGACTGAAGAGATAGGACTCGGATCTCTAGGCCTTGCGGGGTCTCCCGCACCACACACAGTCCGTATTCTTTGCGGATGTCCCTGCTGATAGAGCTATTCCCGGGAGAGGCCCTTTCTCCAAATTCATTCATGCAGTTAGGTGGAAGGCAAGAAGAAAAGCTCAGATTAATCCTCATACTAAAGAGACAGGTAGTGGGGTGGCCTTTTGTATCCCCACAGAAGTTTTTCCTAAAGCACCTAGCAAAACAGAAGGATCAGTGGACATTCACAAAGAATAACCTAAGAACGCTAATCATAGAATTTTAGGATTAATTTTAATATCAAGCCAGAAATATAGAAAGCTATGTGAATTAATTATCAAAGTGGCTTTTGAAAACCAGAAATTCACTTTACTTATGTTTTAATTTTTATTGAATTTCTTGGGGTAACAATGGTTAATGAAACTATATAGGTTTCAGATGTACAATTCTATAGTACATCATTTGTATGTTGGAGTGTGTGTTCACTACCCCAGGTCACCTCTCTCTCCATCATCAGTTATCTCCCCTTTACCCTCTGCTACTCACGCGCCCCCCCCCCCCCCCCCCCCCCCCCCCCCCCCCCGCCGCCACCAAACCTTCCCCTTTGGCAACCCTCAATCTGTTCTCTGTGTCAATGAGTCTGTTTTTATTTTGCCTGTTTATATTGTTCTTCAGATTCCACAAATAAGTGAAACCATATGGTATTTGACTTTCTCTGTCATAATACTCTCTAGGTCCATCTACGCTAGGATTAATTGTTTTAATGAAATGGCCTTGATCCAGAACAAGGTACTTATCTAAATAGATGGCTACCCCACCTTTGGGTGCAATTGGGTCAAGATGAGGGAGGAGTAGAAAGTAGGACAGAAATGTGTGATGCGAATTTGGGCTGGCTGAACATTAGCATTCTGAGGCCTTGGCAAGTATCTACATTCTGTGGACATCACTTTCCTTCCTGAAAATCAGAGATCATAATAAGTATTTCATATAGTTGTCATGAAGAGCAAGGGCATATGGTAGAGCTGGAAACATGTGCTATATTGCATTATTTTTTCCCCCAGAAAATATTTCTAAAATCATAGTTCTTCCTTGACACTGATACTTACCTACTTGGTCTTTGATGTTATTGTATCTGTTATATCAAATTGAAATTAAATGTATGTCAGGACAAGTAAATAACCATTTATATACACTTTTGTGTTAATGTTGTACTTAAGATCATGCAATCTGTAAAGCAGATCTGATCAGTGGAAGCAGACGTGTTAGTTTCTGAGAGTGGTGTGTGTGTGTGTGTGTGTGTGTGTGTGTGTGTGTTACACAAAGGAGGGAGAGAGAGCAATTCAGAATTCAGATTCAAGTCTCCTAATACTGTTAGATTAAAACCAGGGTGGGGAAAACACACATGTGTGTTTGGAGGATTTTGAGCACCTCGCAGCTGGTGCATCCCTCCCTGGTGGGGCCTGGCTGTAACCTTGACTCTGGTATGCAACACACAAAGCATGGCATGGACCACTAGCTGAGAAGTGGCTGAAGCAGATGTCTGGGCTGATGGACCTGTCCTGGTTATCTGTTGCTGATTAACAAGCTGGGGCAGATAAGGGCTGTGCCCAGAGCCTCCATAGTCTAGCTCTCACAGTATTCTAATTGATGAAACAGTTCAGAAAGTGTAGTACAGTAGTTATGGAGAAGCAGAGCAGAAGAGAGGCTGAATTAAGGATTATCTTCAGCATTGAAGATGAGGGCTAAAAGGCAGTGTGGATTTTTAAAAATATATTTTATTGATTTTTTACAGAGAGGAAGGGAGAAGAATAGAGAGTAAGAAACATCGATGAGAGAGAAACATCAATCAGCTGCTTCCTGCACAGTCCCCACCGGGGACGTGCCTGCAACCAAGATACATGCCCTTGACCGGAATCAAACCTGGGGCCCTTCGGTCCGCAGGCCGATGCTCTATCCACTGAGACAAACCAGTCAGGCGGCAGTTTGGGTTTTGAAATAGGAACTTGCTGCTTTGAAAGACAGACACCCTGATGATGAGTTTGTCCTCCAGAGTAAGGGACTAGGAAGCGCTGTCACATGTTGGCCTCGGCTGCCTCTGCTGGAGTGTGCTGTGAAGTGAACACATGGCTTCCTTCCTCCCAGCCCAGTCCTGGCAGGTGGGCCTCTGCCACTGAGCCCTGGAGCCAGCAGGCAGTGGCATCAGTAGAGGCAGCAGTCAGTGAAAATGACAGTAGAAGAGACATTCTATTGCTGCCATAACAAACTATCATAAACTCAAGGGCTGAATAGCCGAAATTTATGATGTCCAATTCTGAAGGTCAGAAATTAAACACGGGTCTCGGTGGGTGAGAAGCAAGGTGTTGGCAGGGCTGTGCTCCCTTCTGGAGAGGAATGTAGCCCCTCGCCTTTTCCACCCTTTGGAAGTGCCTACATATTTTGGCTCTTTGCCTCCCTCCTCCAGCTCCAAAGGCAACAGCATTGCCTCTTTAATCCATCTTTCTTTGTCACATCTCCTCAACTCCGTCCTCAGCTGGGAAAGGTTCTAGGCTTTGAAGAACTCGTGTGATTAGGTCTGGCCCAGGATAATCTACCCAACTCAAGGTCATTCACCTCATCACATTTGCAGGTTCCCCTTTTCCTTGTAAGGTCACTTATTCGTGGGATCCATCATAGGATTTAGATGACTTTGGAGATGATTCCCCCACAAATGCTTTAGTGATGAAGAAGTATTGTCCTTTCTTTGTTCCTTCATGCACCCCACATCCTTGCCTGTTTAAGGATTTCTGGGGTACTAAGTTCCACCTTCACCTGTGATCACAGCAGTAGCCAGTTTCCTGTATGGCTAATATGGTGGCCATGGGTACCAATAATGGCATCAAGGGAAATGTGATGGGGACTCATGTCCCTGGCAGGCTGACGAGATAGATGATCAGAATGAACTCTCAGGCACCTGTGGACCTCTAGAGAAACAGGAACTGTTTGAAGAAGAAAATCGGGGAGAAAGACAAGGCTTTCTTATTGAGCACTCAGAGAGCCAGAAACAACAGCACTGAGGCTATTGCATATGAGCCACTTCTCAAAAGGTGGAGCAATGCGGGACAGACCCGTGGAGCTGAATGAATAAACGGGTCATTCCTTACGGTTGCTGCCTTTCATGCCACACTCAAATGCCAGACTTGCTATTTCCAAGAATAATTACTGAAGTACACAAATGTGCGCACACACGCACAGGGACAGAGAAAGTAATTTTTTAAACAAAACCTCTGTGGATACACAAGATTTCGCTTCCTCTCTCATTCCCCTGCAGCAGCCTATTAACAGCATCCCCTAGGATACAACACGCCGAAGTGGTTTCTCTACTGCTGCAATCTGTTCACATCCAAAGCTGTCACCAGTTATCTGTTTCATCTGGGGAGGCTATCGATCCACAGGGGCATTCACTGGGGTGCTGCTGTAGCTTTCTTCTCATGTCAGCAAGGTTGTAGTGCTTAAGAAAATTCAGTGAGCATTTTCCTTGTAGCATTTATTAAATTCCATACCTGTCATGGAACAAGGCGTACCCGCATCGCACAGCCATGCTCTCCTAACATCCGCATAATGGAAGCAGTAACACGGGAACCTAGCAGAACGAAGAGCAGGGGCAAAGGGGAGGAAGGAAAGGAAGGGTGTGGCGTTTCACATTCAGGAAGGCAGCGTTGGTTGACAGCAGGCTCCCAGCTCCCCAAGACAGTTCACTTTCTAAAGTGCTGTTTGCAGCTCTCTTTGGGGCACCAAGTGAAATGCCACAGTTTGAAAAGAGACTTTCACTTATTGACATGCAAAGAAACAAGCGTCCTACAAGTATGGCCTTCTTTTCTTTTAATTTTGCATGTGCTGAATTGACATACCCTCCTTGGGCATGAATGAACACATGTCAGAGAAAAGGAAGAGACTTGATTAAACATGTCGTCTGCTCCGTGCACTTTCCTTCCCTAAATGCATATGAGTTCAAATTTCAAAGAGAAAGTAATTCGGTCTATGTTTTGGGTTTCCCATGCTGTTTGACTTAATAAAGCAGGCCGAGTTATCCTGCCTGGCTGAGCTTGAGTATGACTCATGGCTGTCTCAGGCTGGACTCAGTTGCATCCAATAACTGGAATGTTGGTCTTAGTCACCTTTTAGGAGAGAATTCTTGGCACCAAGGGAGAAAGATACTGGGTAGAGACTCATCACTGATGTATTTCTTCAACAAGTTGCTTGTTGACTTAATAATAAATAGGCAACATTAAAAAGTTTATGCCTGTTTTGTGGTGGGAAGTCATCTAGATCCTAGGAAACTCCATTTTTCTATCTTAAAAGGTCTGTAGTAAAACTTGAGGAGAAGGTTGAAGGCTTTGTGTTTTGGGCTGAACTGCCTCTTCGGAGAGGTGAGCCTGTGTGGATTTAGGGATCCATTTATTACAATTTGCAAAATGTGGGTGTTAGTTACTCTTTCCTGATCCAAACACTTAATGATTTTCATTTCATATTTAATTTGGAATTTCTCGTGAGCTCCCTGTTTCAGAAGACAATGCATTCTCAATCATGTTTTAACGTCTTCCCAGAAAGAAGGGGGAAGCTTAAGTCTCTCTTAGTACAAATGGGGCTCACTTCTTAGAGATTGGCTGTTTGATAATGAATCGATGAGATATGCCCAGCCATTTGGCTTGCTCTAGTGAAAGTAATTCAGGCTTGGAGACAATAGATCACAGCTTTAGATTGACTCAGTAATTTATTAATTTGTGTGACTTTGATAAAAGAAGAAAATGTGGTGTATACATACAATGGAATATTATTTAGCCTCAAAATGAAGGAAATTCTGCAATTTACGACGATGTGGATGGACCTGGAGGACACTGTGAAAAGTGAAATAAGCCAATCATAGGAGGACAAATACTGCATGAGTCCATTTATCTGAGGAATCTAATACAGTCAGACTCATGGAGACAGAGAGTAGATGTGGCTGCCAGAGGCTGGGAGAGGAGGGAATGGGAAGTTTTAGTTAACTTGTCTGAAATTTTAGTTTAGCTGTGTATGAATAAGTTCTAGGTACCTGCTGCACAGCACAGTACCTTAACGATACCATACTATGCACATAAAATAAGAGGATAGATTGACACTATGTTAACAATTCTTCTCGCAATGATAAAAAGAGTCTAAATTTTACGTATTGTCTGCTCCATGTAGCTTCTCCTATGGTATCTCATTTATCCTCACGACTACTCTTGGAAGTTTATTTGGTAATCATCCCTATTGTATAGAAAAAGGAAATGAACTTCACGCAGGTAAACCAATTGCTTAAAGTCACACTGTAACTAAGCGGCACGAACCAATCTCAATCTGAAAGTGTTTCAACTCTAATGTCTCTGCTCATTGTGTCTCATCATTATTCTTCCTGAATCACGTTTTCTATGGTTATATAGTGAAGTGAACAGTACTCGACTTGTACAACAGCTGAGACAGGTAAAAATAATGTGTGCATGTAGATGGCACAGAGTTTGAATAAATTTAACCAAATTACTGGAAAAAAAAGTTATTGATAACCTGTTATGTACCATGCATGGAATCAGCATGGCCTTTGATTTCATGGGCTCTTCCTGGTTTGGTATTATCACATTTTATTATTTCAATGTGGGGGTGGGGATAGAGTGGGGAGTGTGTTGGTCTGCCAGGGCTGCCGTAACAAAGCACCACTGGCTCACACAATAGACATTTATTGTCTCGCAGTTCTGGAGGCTGGAAATCCAACATCAAGGTGTCGGCAGGGCTGTGATGGAGGAGCTGTGCTCACTTCTGGTGCTTTACTGACAGTCTTTGGTGTTCTTTGTCTTGTAGAAGCACCACCCATTCTCTGGCTTCATCTTTACATCGCAGTCTCGTCATGTGCATTTCCTCTTTACAGAGACATTAGTCATGGAGGACTAGGGTCCCATTGCTCCAGTATAACCTCATCTTCAGTAATTGCATCTGCAAAGATGCTACTTTCAAATATTTTCACCCTCTAGGGGACTGGAAGTTAAAAATTCAGCGTATGGCCCTGACTGGTTTGGCTCAGCGGATAGAGCGTCGGCCTGCAGACTCAAGGGTCCCAGGTTCGATTCCAGTCAAGGGCATGTATCTTGGTTGCGGGCACATCTGTAGTAGGAGGTGTGCAGGAGGCAGCTGATCAATGTTTCTCTCTCATTGATGTTCCTAACTCTCTATCCCTCCCCCTTTCTCTCTGTAAAAAATCAATAAAATATATTTTAAAAAAAGAATTCAGCATATGATTTTGAGAAGCAGCCAGAATTCAACCCATAACAGGGAGTTTCTCAATAACTAAATTTTGATATTCCTTGTTTGGATGAAAAAAAAATTTTTCTGTCAGGCCTTTGTGCAGGGGTAAGGGGACAGAGATGTTTTCACAGAAGTGAATGTGCTGGTGTCACACTGTGGGTCTGCAGCTCAGGGTATTTCCATAACAACCTTTGAAATAGAACCAGGAATCCGTTCCTCGTGGGCCTGAAATAGGGCCAGCTTTCTCTCACTAACGGGTTTCTCTGGACACCAGATTGCTCTTCTCTGAAAGAAACTTGGATAATGGTGCTGCCCCTGCCCCTAGTGCGAGTTTTCAGCTTCTGATCCATGAAGAGCAACCAACACCAGAGTCTTGTGTTCAGATGGAGCGTGGGGCTGAGTGGGAGCAGTTCACGAAGCCGTTCAACAAGCCTTTGCTGACAGCTTTCTGAACACAAAGCTTTCCAACAGTGGGGCAATTAAGAAACATACTGTGTGGTCTTTGTCTGAGAAAGGCCACATATTGCCCCCCCCCCGCCCCCGCACACCAAAATACCAAGAAGGCAGCAAGCCTGACCATGTGTCTGTCCATCTCACCCGATACTTATGAGAGAAGAGGAAATAACCGAGTTTCAAAAGCTGATTAACACTTACGGGCTGCCTAGTTTTTCATGCATGCTTCTCATTTCCTCCTCCTGGCAACCGTGTGAGGGAGCAAAAGGAAGTCAAAAAGCTGAGTAACCCGTTGAAGATCTCTCCCAGCTGTTTCCACAACAGCACGCTGAAGTAACTGGCACGATGCAGTACACATGGGAACATGAGAACCTAGGTTTTGATTTCAAAAATTTCCTGCTATTGGGCACTCCCGGGAATCCATGGATCATATCTCCACAGGCAGTGAGGAAATGCTTGCAGAAAGCTAGGCCTGCATCTCTGCCAAAAGAGAAACCCCACCAGGTGTCCACCTTCTCAATCCTCAGTAGATGCTGAGGACAAACCACTGGGTCCTATTACCCATCCCTCTTTCATCGCAGGACTCATCAGTCTCTCCATCCTCTTCCTCCCAGCCCTTCCCCATGCCCATCCCTCCTGCTCCCTGTGGATATTACATCTTGTCTTTAACAAACCCTCCTAAATTCTTCACCCCTTTTATCATCCTTCCTCCCTTCTCACCCAAAGCAAAACATATTTATGTCCCTGAATAGCTGTTTTCACTCCAGGGACCTAAGTAAAGGCCACTCCTCTCTCCCTCCTACTTAGTAAGTTGGAGTTCGGCGGCACATTTCCCAAGACTCTGAAATCTCTATGATACTCATGATCTTAATAAATAAGTGCTGGTCAGAACTGTGAAGAGGATGTTAATTTCCCTGGTGCCTGCAGCATGTGATTCTGGACCCCTTTTCCAGATGTTGAGAGTGTCCCTTACTGTTCTTCTCAGACATCACGGACGAGAGCACTCAGGCCGAGGCACTGTTTGGTTTTCATGAGGTTTTATCCAGCCAGCCTGACTATGGTGCATGTCTCATGGCTGTCACTGCCATATAGAGAGGCAGCTAATTTTTTTTTTTTTACTTTCACTTGTTTTTGTTTTGTAGTTTAAATTTTGAATTACAGTTTATATTTAATATTTTTTATCTTTTAAATCTTTATTGTATTTTTAAAATTCTTTATTGTTGAAAGTATTACATATGCCCCATCCCCCCTGCCCCCCCATTGACCTTTCCCAGCCCACCGCCAGCCCCAGCCCAGGCCTTCACCCCCTTATTGTCTGTGTCCATTGGTCATGCTTACATGCACCAGTGTAAGTTCATTGGTTGATCTTTTCCCACCCTCCCCTGCTTTCCCTCTGAAGTTTGACAGTCTGTTCAATGCTTCTATGTCTCTGGTCAGATGTACAGGATAGTGGTTAGAGAATCATGTAATTTTCTGAGTAGTCCCTCTGGCATTTCAAGTACCCACCTGGTACCATACATAGTTATACCATACTAGGGGCCCGGCGCACAAAAATTTGTGCACTCGGGGGTCCCTCAGCCCAGCCTGTGTCCGCACAACCTGCCACCTGCCACCTGCCACCCGCACATCTCGCCCCACCCAACCCACACACATCACCTGCCACCCACTGATCAGGCTCCCCACCCCC
>PVJC01054871.1:0-10372 GCA_004026665.1 Murina feae | reverse complement strand
AACTAACTGCTTTTCTCTTGCAGCTTTTAAGATTCTCTCCTTGTCTTTTGCTCTTAGCATTTTAATTATGATGTGTCTTGGTGTGGTCCTCCTTCGGTTCCTTTTGTTTGGGGTTCTCTGCACTTCCTGGACTTGGAAGTCTATTTCTTTCACCAGGTGGGGGAAGTTTTCTGTCATTATTTCTTCAAATAGGTTTTCAGTATCTTGCTCTCTCTCTTTTTCTGGCACCCCTATAATTCTGATGTTGGTACGCTTGAAGTTGTCCCAGAGACTCCTTACACTATCTTCATATTTTTGGTTTCTTTTTTTCTTTTGGCTTTTCTGGCTGGATGGGTTTTGCTTCTTCATATTTCATATCTTTGACTTGATTCTTGCGATCCTCTTGTCTGCTGTTGAATCTCTGTATGTTATTCTTTATTTGTCAGTGTATGCTTAATTTCTAGCTGGTCCTTTTTCGTATGCTTGAGGGTCTCACTAAATTTATCAGCAGTCTCTAGAAAATTCTTGAAAAACCTATAACCGTGGTTTTGAACTCTGTATCCTGTTGTTTTCTTTCCTCCATTTCTGTCATTTGTGACCTGTTTCTTTGTCTCCACATTTTGACTGCTTCCCTTTCTGAGTTAGGTGATCACTGAGAGGAATTAACCTCTAAGCCACTTGGTTATGAGAGTCAGCTGTGTCTACAGTGGGAGAACTTCTGTGGTGGAGACACCCTTATGGGGCAAGAGTTGTTTCAGTGGGGCTTTTGTGCTCACTGTGTCTGCCCCGAGTGTGTTCCTTGTGGATCTGAGTTTTATTTAGGATGGTCCCATTCTGGCCACTGGGTGGTGCTGGCTCTTGTATCTCTAAGGAGGTGTTGATTGAGCCTTTGCCTTAGGCTACTCAGCCTTTTATATGCAAAAGCCTCTGTTGCAGCTTGGGAGGGGCAGGGCCTTGGGGAGTCTACAGGGCGGAGCAAACAGCTGTGGCTGATTCTCAGCCCTGCGCTAAGAGACACTGGGTCTCTGTGTCCCACGGTAATTGCTGCAAGCAATGCTGAGAGAAACCCGCTTTGGATTTCCTCCCAGTACCAGTCAGTCCCCCTTCTCTGGGTGTGCGTCTGGGTCCCCAGAAACTCGCCTGGACCTGGAGTTCTGAGCCGCCGGGAGCTTGTGGCTCTCTCCAGTTTGAAAAAGAACCGTGTCCTCAGGTACCAGCCCTCTCCCCGAGCCCCATGCATGCGCCTCCATACCTCTGTACTTTGCTTCCGCCACTCCTCTGAGTCTCAGTCTCTTTCTAGTAGTAGAATTTTCACTCAGCCAGCCTTCCTGTGGGTGTGAGTGGTGTCTGTGTTTTCTTTTCGTGGTTATTTTGAAATAGTTGTGCACAGCTGCATTTATGGTGTTTACCTATGCCGCCATCTTGCTGTCTCTTACTTTGTAATATATTTACTGTTCATTACATTCATCCTTCTTTTTCCTCCCAACCTCCAAGAATGTAAGCTCTTTGAGGGCACGGTTCTTTATTTAGTGCATATATTCTTTCTGATTGGTGTTTCTGATTTCTTGGGATTATTCTAAGAGTGGGATAACTGGGTAAAATGCAAGTTCCATTTTTAATTTTTTGAGGAAACTCCATACTGTTTTCCACAATGTCTGCACCAGTCTGCATTCCCACCAGCAGTGCAGGAGGGTTCCTTTTTCTGCACATCCTCGCCAGCACTTGTCATTTGTTGATTTGTTGATGATAGCCATTCTGACAGGGTGTGAGATGGTACCTCATTGTTGTTTTGATTTGCATCTCTCAGATGATTAGTGACTTTGAGCATATTTTCATATGCCTCTTGGCCTTCTATATTTCCACTTTTGAAAAGTATCCATTTAGGTCCTCTGCCCATTTTTTTTTTATTGGATTGTTTACCTTCCTTTTGTTAAGTTGTATGAATTCCCTGTAAATTTTGGGGATTAAACCCTTATCGGAGATAATATTGGCACATATGTTCTTCCATGCAGTGGGCTCTCTTATTGTTTTGTTGATGGTTTCTTTTGCTGTGCAGAAGATTTTTATTTTGATGTAGTCCCATTTGCTTATTTTCTCATTTCTTTACCTTGCTCTAGGAGATGTGTCACAAACACATTGCTAAGAGAGATGTCTGAAATTTTGTTGCCTATGGATTCTTCTAAGAGTTTTATGCTTTCCAATCTTAAGTTTAAGTACTTTATCCATTTGAGTTTTTTCTTATGTATGGTGTAAGTTGGTGGTTCAGTTTCATTTTTTGCATGTATCTGTCCAATTTTCCCAACACCATTTATTGAAGACACTCTCTTTACTCCATTGTATGTTCTTGCCTCCTTTGTCAAATATTAATTGAGTGTAATGGTCAATTTCTGTGCTTTCTTTTCTGTTCCATGGATCTATATACCTGTTCTTGTGCCAGTACCAGGCTGTTTTGATTACAATAGCTTTGCAGTATAATTTGATATCTGGTATCGTGATCCCTCCTACTTTGTTCTTCTTTCTCAAGATTGCTGCAGTTTTCAGGGTCTTTTTTGGTACCATATAAATTTTTGGATTATTTGTCCTAGAGCTGTGAAATGTGCCATTAATATTTTAATAGGGATTCCATTGAATCTGTAGATTGCTTTGGGTAGTATGGACATTTGGATGATATTAATTCTTCCAATCCATGAACATGGTACATTCTTCCATTTGTTTTTAACTTCCTCTGTTTCTTTTTTCAATGTCCTGTAGTTTTCTAAACACAGGTCTTTTACCTCCTTGGTTAAGTTTATCCCTAGGTATCTTACCTTTTTTTTTTAGTTTTTTTAGTTTTTCTTTCTGAAAGTTCTTTATTGGTGTATAAAAATGCCATTAATTTCTGGACGTTAATTTTGTATCCTGATAAATTGCTGAATTCATTTATTAAATCTGGTAGTTTAGGTAAGAAGCTTCTCGACATTGATCTGAGCAATGATTTTTGTACATAGCACCAAAAGCACAAGGAACAAAAGGAAAAATCAGCAAGTGGGCCTACATTAAACTAAAAGGCTCCAGCACAACAAAAGAAACAGCTAAATGAAAGGCATCCTACAGACTGGGAGAAGATGTACAAACCATATATCAGATAAGGGATTAAAGACAAAATATATACGTAACTCATACAACTTAATATAAAATAATGCTTTTCAAATTTAAAAATGGACAGAGGAACTAAAATAGACATTTAAACAGAAAATGACAGATAGAAGCCACTCATCAGTAATTACTTTTAAATGTAAATGGATAAATTCTCTAATCAATTAAATAATAGATATTGACAAAATTGATTAAAAAGCCCCAAAATATGTTTCAACTATATGTTGCCTAAGGGAGACTTGCTTTAGATCCAAAGACACAAAGAAGTGGGAAGTACAAAGATGGAAAAAATGTATTCCATACAAATAGTAACCAAAAGAGAGCTGGTGTATCTGTACTAATGTATGACAAAATAAGTAAAAAACTGTGATGAGGCAGAATGGGACATTAGCTATGAATAAAAGAGGTAATTATTACAAAGATACAAAAATACAAATCAAAATCTAAATGAGATAACACTTCACACCTACTAGTATGGTTAAAATTAAAGACAAAGGAAAATAGCAAATGTTGGTGAGGATGTGGAGAAATTGAAACGAATCCTCCAGCATTGTTGATTGGAATATAAAATCATGTAGCCACTGTTAAACACTTTGGCTCTTTTTCAGAAAGTTAAACAGAATTACTATGTGACCCAGCAATTCCACTGGTATGTACCTAAATTTTAGATATGTACCTAAAAAAAATTTAAAACAGGATGCTAGTGGATATTAGTGTGTGAATGTGTTTAGAGGCAGAAATTTACAATAGTAAAAAGTGGAAATAATCCAAATTTCCATTAACAGAAGAATGGATAAGCAAAATGTCATACATACATTCAGTGGAATATTAGTCAGATATAAAAATAAGTGAAGTTCTGAATACTTGCTCCAACATGGATAAATCTTGAAAATACTCTAAGCAAAATAAGCCAGATACAAAAGGACAAATATTATATGATTTCACTGATATAAAACATCTAGAATAGGCAAATTCAGAAAGACTGAAAATATATTAGAGGTTTCCAAGACATGAGGTAAGTGGAAATGGAGAGTTATTCTATCCTATATAATAAAAGGCTAATATGGAATTGTTTCCTTGGGAGTTCGACAGACCAGGAGTTTGACCACTTGCTATGATGTGCACTGACACCAGGGGATGGCATGGAATGAAGGAAGGTCCCAGCCAGCAGCTGGCAGCTGGGGGAAGGAAGGCCTCAATCAGCCCTGATTGCCAGCCAGGCCTAGGGACCTTACCTGTGCATGAATTTTGTGTGCCGGGCCTCTAGATGCTTAATGATTGGAGTTTCTGTTTGGAGGTGATGAAAGGGGATTAGACCAGATAGTGATAATGGTTGCACATTGTGAATTTATTTATTACCACTAAATTGTACACTTAAAAGGGTTAAAATGGCAATTTTATGTTCTATATATTTTACCACATTTTGAAAATAGATGCAAGAGGGTGTTTTTGTTGTTGTTGTTGTTTTTTAAATCAGGTGTACCTTGTCTTTTGAGAAAATTATTTTGAAGTTTTAATTATCTTTTAATATATTTGACATTGTTTTATTTATTCCATATTATTGAAATGTGTATGCATGCAGGCATACATGTGTGCTTGAGTGAGTGTGTGTATGTGGTGTATCTTGGGTAAGTCGGTATCTGACTTTCACTAAATCAAAAGAATCCACTAGAGGGAGTTACTTACTTAAATTATCCTTAGACATTGATTTCATTTTTCAAAAAATTTCAGCCCTGTGAACCATTGATATGCATACCAAAAATAAATCCTATATAATAAAGAGGGAATAAGCAAATTGACCATCACTCCGCCACAAAGATGGCTGCACCCATAACGAGTTCCCATAACGAGCCTTAAGGAGCAATAAGCAGGGACCTGAGGCTGTGCACCTCCCTCTCCCCTCCCACCCCCCCCCCGGGGATTGACAGGGGACCTCGGGCCATGCCTCCCACCTGGCAGGGCTTGACGTAAACCTCCTGCCCTGGCACCAGGCTTGGGGACCTCAGGCTGTGCCCCCCACCTAGCAGAGCTTGATAGGGACCTCAGGCTATGCCCCCCACCCCAGAACCAGACCAGGGGACCTCAGGCCATGTCTCCCACCCAGCAGAAATTGACAGGGGACCTCAGGCCATGGCCCCTGCCCTGGTGCCAGGCCAGAGGACCTGAGGTTGTACCCCCGACCCTGGCGGGGCTTAACAGGGGACCTCACAGTGCGCCCCCTCACCCATGTGCTGGGCTGGGGGAACCTCAGGCTGCTCCCCCCTGCCCGGGTGCTAGGCTGGAGGAACTCAGAGTGCGCCCCCTGCCCTGGAGCCAGGCCAGGGGACCTCAGGCTGCACCCCCCACCCAGTGGGACTTGATGAGGGACCTCAAGGTGTGCCCCCTGCCCTGGTGCTGGGCTGGGGGACCTCAGGCCATGCCCCCCAGCCCAGCACTAGGCTGGGGGACCTCAGGCCATGCCTCCCCACCCTGGCGCCAGGCCAGGGGACCTGAAGCTGCACCCTCCACCTGGCGAGGCTTGACAAGGGTGGGAACAGCTGGGTCTGGATCTAGCCCAATGATAGGGAGCTGGCCAGGTCTGGGTCTCACACGATTTTGAGGCACACGTGGGTTGGTGGGGACTTAACTCTGGGTCCCATGGTGCACCCCAGACTCTGACAGGAGGAAGATTTTCATATACATTTTACTAATTTTCTTTCATCTCTGACACTTCTATTATAGAGAAAGGACAAATACCAATATTAAAATATTTCCTCTAATTAATTCCCTTTTAATGTGTACAAATTTCATGCACCGGGACACTAGTAAGTAAACAAACAAATAAACCAATTGGCTTGGATGGGTATTCACCATTCAGGTCATACAGTGGTTTATCATGGAAATATCTTTTATGTCAAAAGAAATCGATATGGAAGAAATCCTTATTGGAGGCAAATGTAAATTGAAGTTACCTCTGAGGTCCCAAGAATCACTTCTCTTCACCTTTGCCATGAGCCTTTACAGGAAGACTAGGCTTAAACAGGAAGACTAGTTTAAGCCTAGTCTTCCTGTGGATATGCTTTTCTTTTTAAAAATATGTTTTTATTAATTTCAGAGAGAGGAAGGGAAAGGGAGAGAGAGATAGAAACCTCAATGATGAGAATTATCGGTTGGCTACCTCCTGTGTGCCCCCTACCCAAACCCAGGCATGTACCCTGACCAAGAATTGAGCGCGACCTCCTGGTTTACAAGTCAATGCTCAACCACTGAGCAACACTGGCCAGGTGACATGCATATTTTCCATATGTGGCTCGCTGTGGAATCACCTAAAAGCATCAAATAAAGAATTAGTTAAGTCTGAGCAGTCAGGAAAAGTATATAAGACTTTGCATTGCTTAAGTTTTATTTCTGAAGGTTGTTGGTAAGTTAATAATAATTGACGAGCATAAGCATAGATCTTAATAGTGAAGATAAATCACTAATATGTAAAATATATTAAATACTTATATATTAGATACTTAAAAATAAAGGTATAATAGTCATATCATCAGGAGATTTAGCTAGTGAAAACTAAGATATGAGAAATAAATGGGACATAACCAGGGGGCAGGAGAAAGTCCTAATATACCAGCAGTTATAATATATGTATGTATCACTTGTTTGTTCCTCTTCCTTACTGAGTGGTACTCTTAGCATGTATGTACATTGTTTAAACATTCACTTACTATAGGACATTTTGGTTATTTCTAGTTTTTAGCTATTACATGTAAAACTGCTATGAATATTACAGCCAGTTTTTTAGGTGGATGTGATTTCATTTCTCTAGAATAAATGCTCAGGAGGATGATTTCTGGGTTGTGTATGTTTTATTATTTTGGGAAACTATCAAACTAGTTACCAGAGTGGCCTGTACCATTTGACATCACTACCAGCAATGAATGATTCGGTTTTTCCTCATCATCACCAGTACTCCAGGTTGTCACTGTATTTCATTTTTGCTGTTTTGATAGGTATATAATGATATATCATAGTGATTTAATTTGCATTTCCCTCTTTGCTAGTGATGTTGAATATGTTTTCATGGGCTTGTTTGCCATCAGGATATTCTCTTTGGTGAAACATCTCATGTCTGAGACTATTTTCTAACTGAATGGTTTATTTTAAATTGTTTTAAAAATGGAAACATATTTGACAGGTAACACTGTGTAAGTTTAACATGTATGACATGTTGATTAATACATGTATATATTGTAATATGATGGTATGTAGGATTAGCTAGCACCTCTACTACTTTGACATGAAAGAAATCCTTATTGGAGGCAAATGTAAATTACCTAATTACCATTCCTTTTTCCTGCTGGGAATAATTAAGATGTAATCTCTTAACAAGTTTGGGGTCTATAATACAATATTGTTGTCCATAATCACAATACTGTGCATTAGATCTTAGGGGTTTATTTATCTCCTAGTTGTATTAATAAGTTTGTACTCTTAAAAGTCTCCTCATTTCCATAATCTCTGACAGTTCTGTTTTTTTTTTTTTTTTTTTAATTCCATCAGCCACTCTGTGCCTTTGGTGAATTCAATCCATTACATTTAGAGGAGTTATTGCAATGTAAGGACTTAGTTACTACTACCATTTTATTGATTGATTTCTGGTTGTTTTGTATTTCTGTTGTTTCTTTTTTTGCCTCTGTTCCTACTACCTTTGTAAATTAGTGATTTCTTGGTAGTGTGTTCTGTTTCTCTTTTAAAAAAATCTTTCATAAATCTGTCTTGGATTAAAAAATATTTTTATTGATTTCAGAGAGAAAGCGAGAGAGAAACATCAGTGATGAGAGAATCATTGGTCGACTGCCTCTCGCATGGTGTCCCTCTATAGGAGACTAAACCTGCAACCCGGGCACATGCCCTGACGTGGAATCAAATTGAACTGTGACCTCCTGGCTCATAGGTCAATGCTCAACTACTGAGTCATACTGGCTGGGCTATCTTGGATTTTTGCTTTGTGATTATCACAAGGTTTACATAACTCATCTCATAGACAAAACTTTATTTTATGCTGATAGCAACTTATCTTAGTTTGCCTATAGCCTTTTTCTTCTCTTTTATATTTTTAATGTCACAATTTATATCTTTTTATGCTGTATATTCATTAACAAGTTATAGAAGCTATAGTTATTTTTTTAATACATTAAAAACTTTTTTTTTTTTGGAGAGAGAGAGAGAGGAAGGGAGAGGAACAGAGACAGAGAAACACTGATGTGAGAGCAGAACTTTATTGGCTGCCTCCTGCATGCTCCCAACTAGGAGATTAAGCCCACAACCAGGGAATGTGCCCTGACCAGGAAATGAACTGATAACTTTTTGGTGCAGGAGACAACACTCAACCAACTGAGCCATAGCCAGCTAAACTACTGTAGTTATTTTTAATACTCTTTTCCTTTAACCTTTATCCTATAGTTAAGTTAATTTAACACACTATCCTATTGCAGAATTAGTTTTCTAAATCTGACTATATGTTTTTTACCTTTAGCATTGTGTTGTATATTTTACTGTTGCATTTATCATCGTTTCATTTCAGCTTGAAGAATTCCTATCAGCGTTTCTTGCAAGGCAAGTCTAGAGACTATCAGACCTGCCTAATAGTGGTGATACATACCCTCAGCTTTTGTTTCTGTGGGAAAGCCTTTATTTCTCCTTCATATCTGAAGAATAACTTTGATGGGTAGAGTATTTCTGATTGGCAAGTTTTACCTTTCAGCATGTAATATGTCATTTCACCATCTCCTAGCCTGTAAGGTCTCTGCTAAGGAATCTGTTGATAGCCTAATGTGGGTTCCCTTGTAAGTTATACTCCTTTTTCTCTTAGCTGCCTTTAGGATTCTTTCTTTTTTTTTCCTTTCACATTCACATACTTTTATTATAATAGAATGCTACAATTGTTCTATTTTATTATTAGTTATTGTTGTTAATCTCTCACTATACCTAATTCATAAATTAAACTTTACCATAGGTATGTATGAAGAGGAAAACATACATATCAAGATTGGTACTATATAATTCTTTCTTATATTTAATTTTTATAGTTTTATTATGATGTATCTTGGAAGAGATCATTTTCCATGGAGAGAATAGGGTAACCTGTTACCTCCATGAACGTGGTTGTTCAAGTTTCTTCCCAGGTTTGGAAAGTTCTCCATTATTATATATGTAAATAAATTTTATGTCTCCTTCTTCCTCTCTCCTCCCACTGGAATCCAGATTATTCTGCATGGTTTGCAGAGTCTATTCTAGAGGACTATATATGTGGCGATATAAAAGGACAAACTAAAGAGTTAGAAGTCAGCTTTGAGGATGTCTTCAGGATTAGCACGAAATGGGTAGAGATGTATGGCCTTGGAAGCAAGCAGAACTGCCTTTGATAAGTGATTGTTTTATGCAAGATTCTCTTCTCCACGAATCTCAGATTTTTTATATTTTACGTGGGGAAAAATAGACCTCCTCACTAAGCCTCCATGCCTTAGATTTTCGTGGATTTCAGGGACTGTGATGCCCCATATACCACACCTATTTTAATTTTTAGACTTATTCTAGGAGGTAGTAGGTGTGTCATTATATCTTGTCAATGGAGAAATTTTGGTAGAGATCGCATTATAAATAAAAGTAGTAAAGGAAGAATCTAGATGTATTTTCCTCAGCTTTCACCATGTTATTGTAATTACCATATAATATTTCTGTTTCATCAATGTGCTTGGCCCATTATGGGTTCTTATGCAGTAAAGGTCCCCATTCTCCCCCAAATTTCACAGCAGAGAAAGGTTATTTTCCACCTAATTTCAAGCATGGGATGAAGAAGAAATGGATATAAGACAAGAAGATAGAGGGTTAAGTTTCAGGCTGCAGCATTGACATTATATTCCTCATCCATAATGACACCCCTCACGGCTCTAAGATGTTTTCAAGGTGGCGATCCAGGTGATTAGTGAGGAGAAAGCACAGTGAGTTCTACCAGGAGCCTTTAAAACTCTACCTGGCTGTTCAAGTAGATCCCATTATCCTAACCTCTGCCCATTCTTTCCTGCATAGTAATGAGCTTTCCCCCAGGTGAAGCATGGCTTATAATGACCCATAACCTTGCAGAGCTGCCTTGATCCAGTGGGCAGGGCCCTGGGTAAAGGTACCTTTGTGCCCTTTATCCAAGAATCAGCAACCTGCTAGCTAAGTCCCTGTGATGTAAGTAAATTTGAAGATACTACTCTAGGAACCCTCAAAATAG
>PVJC01054870.1:0-10371 GCA_004026665.1 Murina feae | reverse complement strand
GGCCTTGCGATTTGAATATTTCTAAGGCCATTTACTTCTTTAGCCCTTAAAAGAGAGATTGATATCTATTTTTACAATAAGTTTTTTGAGGATTTAACAGGACAATAAGACATGTTAAAAGGCTTTATAAATGCTAAAGCACTGTACAATTTAAATGTATTAGAATTATTTTATCATTGTGATTGTTATCTAGATGACAGTGAATAAAATATTTGAGTCAAATTTGAAGACCTTGGTATTTAAAAAGTAATTCTCCTAAAGAACACTCTACTAGCAATGACAATTAAAATTAAAATAAAGAGATTTGGAGAAGATGTAAAGCTTATTGGTTAGGAAGTTCTATTTGTTAGCAAGTAAAAACTTATTCTCCCTGCCATGTATAGAAAGAAGAGAACTAACACTTATTTGAGAAGACAATATAGTCTATGATAATTTCAGGGAAGAGTCTAATTGTAGAAGATAAAGATAAAATGAAAGTTAAGACATAATAAGTATCTATTCTTTTAGATATCTATATATATAAAAGCCTAATAGGCAAAGTGTCCCCTCATGAGTTCAACTGACCAGGAGTTCGATTGCTCGCTATGACGTGTACTGACCACGAGGGGGCAGCACAGAATGAAGGAAGGCCAGGCCTGCAGCCGGCAGCCACTAGGTACCCTACTTGTGCATGAATTTCTGCACTGGGCCTCTAGTATTACTATATTTGATAAATTAAAATAGCATAGAATAACAGTATCACCTCCATTTTCAACATGAAGAAACTAGAAATAAAAATATTAGTTAATGGCCCCAACTCATCTAATAAATAATAAACTTTAGTTCCCTAATTCCAGTCTAGTTTTGTTATTAAAAAAAGAATAAAAGAAAGTACTTATGCTCTTTCCAGAACCATTCTGTAATCTTAAATTTTAGATAAGATTGGGTTTACATGGACTTTACAGGGTAGAATTGAGGTTCTAGATTTTGGTTTGGTTTTGTTTGTTTGTTTGTTTTGTTATGCTTCAGGTGTGGGTTTAATCTAAGTCTGGATTTGTCTGAGCACATGATATTTTTCTATGCCCAAGACATCCTGATAATTAGATGCAGGTGGTAAATATATAGCTCTCTCTTTCTTCCTATTGCTATTCGATTGGATATAATGAAGTTGCTATTGTGTCCTGCTGTTGAGGAAGCAGAGTTGAGGAAGGAAAAAAATGGCAGCAGGATTTCTCTCTTCTCTCTGTATATTTGATAAGAATATTCTAATATTCTTAAACAGAATTTCTCTAAATCAAGAAAAAATTTATTTAAGTTTTATCAAATTCTTAACATTTGGAAAGGAGTCTATAGAAAAAATGCAAATGATCTTTCAATATCCAGACAACTTCTTGGACTGAGATAAGAGATTTGATTGAAAAAACAATATTGGGTAATAGCATAATATATACTAACATACATTTTTCAGAAACCAAATGAGTTACATAGAACAGATTTTATAAATACTATTCAAAAGAATTAAACATGCACTTCTGTGTATTATTTGTTAATTAATTCAATTAAAATAAGAACATTTCAAAATATTTAGTTCTAATAAAAGCTATTTTCTCTCTGAGATTTTTGATATATTTATGTTATCACCATTTTTCTCAGTTTATTATATATTTGCTTCATATTTACTTGATAGCAGACCTAACAGGAATTTCCATAATTGAGTTTTTTCTTACAAAATAGACTTTTAATTTGTGCTAATTCAAAAATAAATGAATGAGTGACAGAGGAATATGTTTTTGCAAGTAGGAAGCAATATTGTTAATTTCCCCAAAGGAACAGTCCGCCATGCCAGAAATGGCTAACTAATTAAAATGGAAAGATAGAGAATGCACACACCTGTTGTAAGTAATTTTCCAAGTGAGTTTTATTACCAAAAGCTGTTTTCTTGGAGTTGATACAAAGAAAACTGGTTGTTCTTAAAGATCTGGATAAATGATCAAGTAACCCAGTACAACAACATATAGTTATACTGATCTGCTAGAATGTTTTTTTTTCAAGTGACAAATAAACCTCTCTGATTCCTCCCCTCTTAAATTCATATCTAAGAGGATATGTATTTCTAGAAATAATTATAAAATAATTCTTACTTTATTTTCTGCTTAATTCACTAAAGACTTGTCAATAAAATTATTGCCACCAAAATATTAAGAACCATCTACTGAGAGCCCAATAGTTCACCCAAGAGAATACAAACAAAAAGATTGAAGAAATTCAGGACTCTTTCACTTTTACTCTTGAATTCCACTAGCTCCTTTGTATTTACTAATGGACTTTGATAACAAAAATTCAAAAATATAAATAAAAAAGCTCATTTTTTATTGATTTGATTTATTTTTCTTAGTGACACATAGTTCACTTATATACATTCATAATACATACAGAAAATGTGTATATATAAATAATGTGTGTATACATGGTATATATTATACAGTAATATAATTTAGACTATTATATTATTTTGCATATTAAAATATATTAAACATATTTATATATACACAAATAATATGTGCATATGTAATCCTCCTATATAATAAAAGGCTAATATGCAAATCAACTGAACAGCAGACCAACTGGTCACTGTGATGTGCACTGACTACCAGGGGGCAGATACTCAGTGCAGGAGCTGTCCCCTGGTGGTCAGTGCACTCACACAGGGGGAGTGCTGCTCAGCCAGAAACCCTGAGCCAGGCTCATGGCTGGTGAGCGCAGTGATGGTGGTGGTGGGAGCCTCTCCCGCCTCTGCAGCAGCAGTAAGGATGTCCCACTGCCAGCTTAGTCCTGCTCCCTGCCTTCAGTCGGACATCCCCCGAGGGCTCCTGGACAGTGAGAGGGTGCAGACTGGGCTGAGGGACCCCCCTGAATGCATGAATTTTGTGCACCAGGCCTCTAGTTCTAAATAATATTATGAACTGTAAAATTTGTATCCTGAGATTCTTGAAAAATAATGCTTGTTCAGATGAATTGCTGTTATCTAAAGCTTCATTGCTATTGTGAGTTATCCAAATGGACTAAAATCTCTGATGAAACAATAACAGCCTCAGTATAAAAAGAAGGGCCAAATAGGGGTTCTTCTTTCTTCCAGCTGAATCATCCACTCAGACCATGGTTCCTTTTTCCATGCCTTCAACTACTGACAGTAGACATGAAATTCAACTTGTTTTTTTCTTCTACTATAGCCCTGTTCAGAAGTAGGTGGAAATAGGATGGGAAGGGTGCAAGTGGCCTCCTTCTAATTTATAACCTATACTAATCATCTTTCCACATATCCACAAATGCACACACACACACATTATAAAACAGAGTCTCAGAAGGAAAATAAAAAGTATAATACACAATATATTTGTAACTCAGAAATGTGATAAAAAAGGAACTTTTATAGACCACAAGAAAGACTAAATAAAATTTGAAATATGTTATAGTTTCTTTGTTCTTCTGCAGGAACAAAACTAGGTTTTATAGTTATTATTTAGCTAGAAAGAGAAAAACAAACATAAACCATGTATAATTTACAGTGGCATATTGTAACCTGTTGTCTCCTAAACCATATGAATAATTTTATTTTCTATCAATACCCATAATCACCAGTGCAATACCTATAATAATAAGATTCTTGTCCCTCTCCCCACACCTTCTTCTATGATAGGCAACTTTAAAACATTATTTTTTATTGATTTCAGAGAAAGGAAGAAAAAGGGAGAGGAGATAGAAACATCAATGATGAGAGAAAGTCAATGATTGGCTGCCTTCTGCACAGCATTTAATGGGTATTGAGCCCACAACGCTGACCGGGAATGGGAATTGAACCATGACCTCTTGGTTTATGGATTGATGCTTAACCACTGAGCCACACCAACCAAGCAAATAGACAACATATTTTTGAATTAGTGGGAATGGTGCTCACTTTTCCAGTAGGCATTTCCTTTCTTTGGTATCTCTACCACTTTGAATGTGCTTACTACAGAACCCTTTACTACATATCTAAAGAGAAAATGAATGAATAATTTTCATTTATGGTATATCACTGTGTTGAGAGTTATTTTCTTGGGCATAGTTTATTCATATTTGTATCTCTATTATATAACAGTTTTTAAAATTAGTCTACTTACAAATATAATTACATTAACATTTTTCATAATTGCACTTTAATATGAGTTGACCCTAAGAGGTAACTAGTTATTATAAAACAAACAAACAAAAACGAAGCTAATTAACTAATCACAAATGAATTCATAAACCAAGTCAGCACCCTTTAACTTGATACTCTTCCATTGTATAGTTTCACTTAATAATGTAATCTACTATTGATCAATAAGATACCCAGTGTCTGGTTAATTTCGTATTTTCAAGCATCCTATATAATAAAAGCCTAATATGCTAAGTGTTGGTTGGCCGGTCAGCCACTCAACCAATCAAAGTGTAATATGCTAATGATATGTTAAGGCTGCTCAACTGCTCGCTATGACATGCACTGACCACCAGGGGGGCAGACAGTTGACTGGTCAAACAGTTGCTATGGCATGCACTGACCAACAGGGGGCAGATTCTCCAACCCGTAAGTTAGCTTGCTACTGTGGTCCGGCTGGTCAGGACTAAGTGAAATGAGCTGGACGTGCCTTGGAGCCCTGCTGTGGTCCCTCCCTGGCTGGCCAACCTTCACATCCCTCCCCAGCCTTGATTGTGCACAGGTGGGGTCCCTCGGCCTGGGCTGTGCCCTCTCACAATCTGGAACCCCTCGGGGGATGTCAGACAGCCAGATCTGGCCTGAAGGTGGAACAACCAATCGCTATGATGCTCACTGATCACCAGAAGGCAGATGCTCAAAGCAAAAGCTGCTCCCTGGTGGTCAGTGCAGTCTCACAGGGGGAGCACTGCTCAGTCAGAAGCCAGACTCACTGCTGACAAGTGCAGAGCCTAAGGATGTTTGACTGATGGCTTAGGCCCTTTCCCCCTGAAGTAGGCCTAAGCCATCAGCCAGATATCCCCCGAGGGCTCCCGAACTATGAGAGGGCACAGGCCAGGCTGAGAGACCAGCCACCCCTGCCAGTGCCCAAATCTTATTCACTGGGCCTCTAGAAATGTAATATATACATAAATTTAATCAAATGTTTATATAATATTTTAATATTAATACTATGTTTAATTATTAATTTTATTTAATATTACATTGATGTAATATTAATTTTAATAAATGTATATTTTATTTTTGTTTTTATTAGAAACTACCTAATTATTTAAGCAGCCAATATCTATTTAGAATAATATTGCTTAAATTATATTTTAGGTTAATGATAATTAAAAATGTCTGAGAAGATAATTTGAATGTAACTTAAAAGCTTTTAGGTAACTTAGCATTAAAAGTCTATCTCTCCTAACTCATTAAAAAAGAAAGGAAGAAAGAAACCAGGGTTGTCTTCTAAAACTAATCATTATTCAAATAGAACACCTTAAATTCCAATTTTTAGCTTTATTCAAAGCAATCTATTAAATCTCCCCAACTCATTTGGTAAAAGTAATAATATAGTACATATTACTGTTGAACTTAATTGTCCCTACCCACTGCACACAGAAAGCTAGTAGATTTAATTGGCACAAATACTTTTGATTGCAGAAATAGGGAAGCAAACCAACATTTACTGTTTACCTGATGTTCTTTCCTAAAAACAACTGAGTGAAGTACACATTATTTTATACACAAAAATAAAACATCTGAGATTCACTACAATTTCATGATGTTTTAGAAAGCTATTAATTAGCAAATCCATTAGCAAATCTATCCTCTGAGCCTAGAATACCAAAAGAATAAACTTTGAATTATGGGGCTTGAATTTTCATTTTGACAAATAGGAAATCTCTCAGAATTCCAATAGCAGTTTGTACCTTTTTGTACTACACCATAACACATTTCATACTGTGTGGTCAGCTGTCCACACTGCCCATCTCACACTACATAACTTCCTCAAAAGAGGGAACTGATCTTACTCTTTCTGTTTCTCATGGACACTGATACTAGACCATGACACTGTGTTTCAAAGTTTGTTAGTAACAATAACAATAATGGCTGTCTTTTTAAATGTTCAGGAGGTATTTGTTAAGTAATTGATGAAAGTTATCTGTTTGTGAAAAAAAAAAAGAGGAGGCAAGAAGGAATAAAAGAAGGAAGGAAACAAAAGAAGGAATAACTCCTAGTTAGAATTGCTTTTTTGAACAAGAGACTTTGATCTAAGAGCTAAGTGTTCCTCCTCATATTTTCAACCCTTTACCAGTATCTTAAGTCTACTGGCACTAGAAACACCAAGTAACCACACACCAAACAACAGCTTTCCTCCACCAGGCGACAGCTTTCTCCTGAGGTGTAAGCAATTCAAGATCTATGTGGGAGGCACTTCTTTGCCAACATGAAGGTCTTCTGCCTCGGTGTGTCTCCTGCACATCCAGTCCCTCAACATGTGTCCCATTGATCTAAGAGAGCAGCAATGGGCTTCGGTGTAATGGAGTGAGGGTCAATTTGCATATTATTCTTTTATTAGATTAGATTAGAAGCCTGGTGCATGAAATTCATGCATGGGAGCATGTCCCTCAACCTAGCCTGTGCCCTCTCACAATCCGAGGCCCCTCGAATAGGGTCTCCAGGAGTGTAGTGGAAAAACCCTAGATCGAATAGGGCCTGGCCAACAATCAGAGTCTATCAGGGCTTTCTTTACTCCAGCTACTGGCAGCTAGCTCTGCCCACGCCACTGTCACTGCTTGCCATCTGTGCGATGCTGCCCCCCAACACTGCCACCAGTCACCTCCCTCTGTGGGCGACAGGCATGGGGTGCCATTGTTTGGCTGGCCTGGGCCTCCCTCTGTGGAGCAATCAATCATGAGGCCCCCAGATCAATTGCCACACAAAAGGAGGCCCTGTCCACCCACTGCAGCATCATTGGCCAGGTAGCCTGGGCTTCCCTCTTTGGGGTGAATGATTGTAGGGCTTTGTGATCAATTGTTCAGCAGAGGGAGGCCCAGCCAGCCCAGCTGGTGTTCCGTGATCAATCACTGTGCAGAGGATGGCCTGAGCCTTCCTCTTTGGGGTGATTGTAAAGCTCCCACTTTCCAATTGATCACCCCACCAACTGGTGACCTGGGCCTTCCTCTTTTGGGTGATCAATCACAGAGCCCCCCATTAATCACCCCACAGAGAGTGGCCTGGGCCACCCTCTACAGGACGATCAATCATGTGGCTATGGCAGGGCCTCCTGACCAATTAATTGCATTGCTCCTGCCTTGGTTGGCCTAGCTCCAGTGCATATCATAGTGTGATCATCTGGAAGATTATCCAGAAGGTTGTTGTGATGTTCAGTTGTTCAATCTATTTGCATATTATGTTTTTAATTATACATTTTTTAAATTAATTTATTTTTCCATTAGAGTTGACGTAAAATATTAAATTAATTTTAGGTGTACAACATAGTGACTAGACATTTGTATACTTACTAGGGACCTGGTGCATGGAATTCCTGCACTGAGGGTGGGGGTTCCTCAGCCCAGCCTGCCCCTTCTCAAATATTGGGAGCCCTTAGAGGGTGTCCTACTGAGGGCTTAGGCCCACTCCCTGCTCCCCTTGGGAAGTGGGCCAAAGCTGCAGTCTGGCCTCCCTTTGTGGGAGGTGACCAGGCTAATCACAGAATCCAGTTGCTTCACCATGAAAAAACGACAACTTTCATTAGGCATTTTCAAGATGTGTCTTTCATAGCATATGGCATTTCTTTCTTTCTTTCTTTTTTATCCTCACCTGAGGATATGTTTCCATTGATTTTTAGAGAATGTAGAAGAGAAAGGGAAAGACAGAAAGAAACATCAAAGTGAGAGGAACACTTTGGTTGCCTCCTGCATATGCTTTGACATGGGTCCTGGCCAGGGAGAAGCCTGCAACATAGGTACATTTCCTTGGTCAGAATTGAACCCAGACCCTGTAGTCAGAAGACTGAGGCATTATGCACTGAGCCAAACCAGCTAGGGCAGGACATGACATTTCTTAGCCCTCCAGCAGTGGACCTTCATTTTTTTTTTTTTTTTCCAGGAGTGTAGTGGAAAAACCCTAGATCGTCTTTTTGGATTCTTATTACCCAAGTTACTAAGAATGTTACCTGTAGTTCACTGTGATCACCAGATCCACACCTACCCCTCCAATCCCAGCTCCACCCCTGCCCAGGCCTGTAACCTCTGGCCGAGGATGCAGGCCTGGGCAGAAGAACCCCAAGCACCTCTGATCACAAGCTTCACAGAGCTGAGGCCTCTGCAATCACCAGCTCTGATCCTGCCCCCTGCCATTGCCAGTTTTTCCCTTGCCCCACTGGCAGCCTCTGGCCAAGGCTGCAGGCCTGGGCAGAGGACTCCCAGACCCCTGCATTGCCAGCTCCGCCCATGCCCAGACCCCTGCAATGGCAGACTTTGCCCGTGCCCCTCTGATCACCAGCTCTGCCCCTTCCCAGGCCCTGAGATCTCCAGCTCTGCCCCTGCCCCACTTTAGCCTCTGGCCAAGGCTACAAGCCTGGGCAGGGAACCCCCAGACCCATGTTTTGCCGGCTCTACTGGTGCCCAGATCCCTGTGATCACAGGCTCAGCCCTTGCTCCTCTGATCACTGGCTCTGTGGAGCCCAGGCCACTGCAATCTCCGGCCTATCCCCTGGCCAGGCCTGAGGCCTCTGGCCCAGGCCTTATGCCTGGGTAGGGCACCCTCATACCCCTTTGATCACTGGCTCTGCTCTTGCACATGCCTGAGGCCTCTGGCGATGGCCTCTGGCTTGGGCAGGGGACCCCCAGGCCCCTCTTACCACCTGTTCTGCCCCTCAGGCACCCTGCTTTCCTCGCCACCTGCCTGGATAATAGGCCAGACCATATCAGTGGTGGGGCTGAGCCAGAGTGGGCGCTGCCATCTTGTGGCTATGGGGGCGGCCATCTTTGTAAAGGAGTGATGCCTAATTTGCATATTACTCTTTTATTAGATAGGACTAATGGCCTGGTGCACAAAATTTATGTACTCGGGGGGTCCCTCAGCCCGGCCTGTGCCCTTTCACAGTCTGGGACCCCTCAGGGGATGTCTACTTGATGGTGTCCCTGGCAAGCCTGGGTGAGGGGCTGAGGGCTGTTTTCAGGCTGGCCACACCAGCTTCAGGCCGTGGACAGGGAACCCATCCAGAGGCTCCATGGGAGCAAGATGCCCGCTTCGGAGCCTGCTCCATAGTCTGGCCCCAGCAGTTCAAAGAACTTCAAGGTCTCAGGGACCTTGTCTAGGTCACACAGGTTCATGCCACACCCCTACGGGCCACACCCAGCACCACAACGCCCCGCGCCCCATCCCTGCTGCCGCTGTGCACCCCATCCCCGCTATGTGCCCCGCCCCTGCCGCCGTGCGTCCTGCCCCTGCCGCGTGCCCTGCCACCACTGCCACCTGCCCCACCTCCATCCTGCCTCATCCCCGCCTCATCTTGGCTGCCTGCCTGCCACTCCCCCCCCCCCCCCCCCCCCCCCCCCCCCCCCCCCCCCCCCCCCCCCCCCCGCCTCGCCGCACCTGCCACTGCTCACTCTGTGGCTGCTAGCCTCCATTTTGGCTTGGTTAATTTGCATACAGCCACTCTGATTGGCTGGTGGGTGTGGCTTAGATGGTGGGCATGGCTTAGACATCTTGGAGAGACACTTAATTTCCATATTACTCTTTTATTAGAGTAGACTAAAAACTCGGTGCACAAGATTTGTGCACTGGACAGGGGGTCCCTCCATCCGGCCTGCACCCTCTTGCAGTCCAGGACCCCTCCAGGGATGTAGACAGCAGTCAGACATCCCTCTTGCAGTCTGGGGCTCTTGCAGTTCAGGACCCCTCGCTCCTTACCACCCTCCTGCTGTGGAGGTGGGAGAGGCTCCCACCACCACCAGTGTGCTTGCCAGCCTTGAGCCCAGTTTCTGGCTGAGTGGTGCTCCCCTTGTTGGAGTGCACTGACCAACAGGGGGCAGCTCCTATGTTGAGCATCTTCCCCCTGGTGGTGAGTGCATGTCATAGCAACCAGTTGTTCTGCCGTATGGTCAATCTGCATATTATTCTTTTATTATATAGGATGAAGCAATCTCCCCAATAAATGTAGTACCTGTCTTTTAAATGTGAATAATAATTCTGTTTGTATTGCCTTACCAAGATACTAGTGAGGGGAAAATGAAAGTGAAATAAAATACTGCAGAAGACAGAAATATATTTGTAAAATCCTAGAAGGAGGTAGTGTCAAATAGGTAGCCCCCCCTCCCCCAAGGACACTGCATAGTGACAAATATTCAGTGCTGTACCATGCGTATAGCTACTCTCTTAGC
>PVJC01054869.1:0-10375 GCA_004026665.1 Murina feae | reverse complement strand
GGAAGAAACCAGATGTTGTGGTGCCACAGAAACCAAGAGCATATTTTAGGAAGGACAGAGTGATCTACACTATCACATTTCACAGAGGAGTAATCAGTGACCTTTCCAGTTCAGTGAAATGGAACTGGCATAAACAAAATTAGAAGAGAGCAGATTACAGAGGGTGGTAAGCAATGGAGAGAGTGGAATTAACTTTTTCAAGAATTTTGGCCATGAAAGGGAAAAAATAATTAGGGCAATAGTTAGAGGAGGGCCAGATTTTAGACCACAAATAGCTACCCACAGAACAAGGTTGTCACTGAACCTGAATTTGTTGGAGCTAATGGATACCTTTCATAGTCTTTTCTGAAGAGAGGTCTACAGTTAAATTGGCATGTGGAGAGAGAGAGCTCTCAGCCAGAAAAAGGAAGAAGCGGTGAAGGGATGTTGGGGTCCCAAGCAGAAAAGGGCAAATAGGCTTACATTTTGTTTAGGGCTTGTTCTCCCTCTCCTTTCTGCTCCTCTCCTCTCCTCTCCCTCCCCTTCCGTTCCTCTCCTATATATTTCATTTAAGGAGACTCTTTAGCACAAAAGGACCTCCTCATCAGAAATAATCACCAACGGTAGCACTGTCCTATCTTCACACAGTCTTGATATTTGTCACATTCCACACAACTGCTTCTCTACTTGCTTAATAAATCAAACTTATCGTGCATCTGGAAAAACCAAAGAACCAAGTGACAAGCAGTTCTGATTGAGATAAGGGTCTTTTTTAGATCTTTTAAAAAACAGTTTTGAGAATATTTTCTAGCATTTTAAGTAAATACGCTGATATCTAATTTGTAATCCAGAAAGCTAATCTAAAAATTCTTTATTGCCCACTCAGTCTAAAAGGCAGGTTGAGTTAAATTGTCTATGGAACTGGGTTATTGCTTGCATAGGGCCCAATAAGAAACTGTTGTATAAGTGAGAATGTTTGTATTCATTTTCAAAGCAGCAATAGTTCAACCTCATCACAGCTATAACACTTCAGGAATAGTTCTTAACATTCTCCTTCCCTTGGAAAAATGTATTTCCTCGTTTCTCCTAAGGAAATATGTATAAAGATTAGTTTCAAAGTGGGCTGAAAACAATTTTCTCATCTGGAAAATGCATGAAAATAGAAATAAGTGGAAAAATACTTTTGAAAATTTCTGGTGGAAACATATCTTCCGTAAGTAATGAAAGGATTTAAGTTGCTGGTATCAAATAGCTAGTGATATATCTCTTCTATTGGTTAAAAATTGCCTACTCATGTCTGAAGGGGAAGTATAAAATATTATACCAATAAAAAGTAACAATCACAATTGCTGTGAATCTGTAAAACCTTATTAAGTTTCCCTTGACAACAATTTTGGAAAAAACTCTAAGTAATTTTCAAATCTCATTTTTAAATTAAAACTGGCCCTGGTGCCCCTTATTACTCTTATGCATGCATGGTAATGAATGACTTAGGGTGGTGTTGTGTATACTGTTGCAGAATTAGCTGGCTGGCTAGCCTTATGATATAATCTCCTTCAACTTCAATTTAATTAAAACAGTGAAAGATCTGACCTTTGCTGGAGATTTTCTTATCCATAGCACTAAAAATATCCCTGGAAGCTATCTGTCAATATGATCTTTCAGGCACATCCTGTTAGTACTGGAGAGGAGAAAGGAAATGAGAAAAACCAGAACTCATAAAGACTAGCACAGGTTAGCACATTGTTAGTTCTCATGAAACTCATGTCACAAGGTTGTCTATAAAGAGACTACGAAATAGATTTAAGCCACCTAATGACATAAAGCAACGAGTGAAAGTCCTCCTCCTAGTGTTTGCTTATAATAAAGGCACAAGCTGTGAGAATTGCCTCCAATCCCCCCACCCCCCTCTCAGAAATTATCCTGGTGTCTGTTTTGGTTTGGATGACACTTAGAGCCTTCAGAACTGTGATTTACAGATATACATGGGAGGCCTGGCTGTCTCATAAACTCCAGAATTCTGTGCCAGGGAATTTTGCAATGAAGAGTTCCTCTTTGTTGACGATAACAGGAGTTCACGATGCACTCTGTTCTGATGGTTGAGATGTTCTTGCCTAGTCACATATAAAATGTCACTTATCCTCACAGCTTTGGTGTATTAGCATGGGTGTATGTTGGATGACTTAAAATTGATCTTTTTATTATTTTTCTGTTGATGAAATAACATTTTAGACACTTTAAACAATAAACTTACTTTTATTAATTAATTATTAAAACCCATTTGTATTTTGATTCATTCCAAAAGCATATGAAACAGGTCTAGCTTGATTTATAGTTTACAAGGAGTGCTATCGGAATTCTTGCAATGACTCTTGAAAAATGAGAAGATGGGTCCAGAGAGGATAAGTGACTTGTCAAAATCGACAGCTAGTGAAGTGCAGAGTCAGGACTCACACCCAAACCATATGACTTCGAGTCCAGTGCTGTGTCGTCCCTGTTCCGTGAAGCCTCTTGGCTACCTGCTGGGAGTCAGCACCAGGCTTTTGGGGAGCAGACTCAAGCCTTACTGACAATCAATTCTCCTAGTGCTGCACCTGTCTTCTTGTGCTCCGAGCTTCAGCAGCTAGAACAACGCCGCATATGTGCATGCTTAATAAGCCAGGAGCTGTGGTAATGAGGACTCTTGTTGGTCTTTTTACTAGTACATGACCAGTGCTCCCTGCTTCTCCTGAGAAGATTCCTCAAAGTGTGTTTCTCTTATGCCTGCAGTTATCATTACCAATGGCTGTGTTCACCATCACAGCTATTAAGTTTCCCCAACACACATCAGGTGTCATTCTAGCATACCTTTAGCCCAGCTAATGATTTTGTATGAATAGGTTGAAGTTGTCAGAAAAAAGTGAAAGCCATCACAATTTCTCTTGTGATGAAACACATATACATTGTCCTACTACATCCGTTTTTAAATCAAATATAAACTTTAATAATATGCTCAGCAGAGGCATCTGGAAGATGTGTTGATACTTGTTGGCAGCAGACACCAGATGAGCTTATTCAATCTGGACAGATGGTAAATGGATATTAAAAAAAATGGCACTTTCCTACCACTATGATTCCTGTTGTCTATTGATAAGTTTACCATTTTGGTTTAATTGTCTTTTTCAAATTCCTCTTTCTAACCCATATGCTTTTAAGAGGAAAAAAGGAGAAATTTTCTCTCTGCTCAGAGAATATCTCAAGCTCTCAATACACTCTGGGTTGAAAAATGAACTTCAATGAGCTCATGATATTACAGGAGAGCTAGGAGTCTCATTGTTATCATGGCAACAGAACTAGGATTTTTTTCCCTGCTCTATCAATTAATGCTGCCTTCTTCCCACAATCTCCTTCCCCCATCTATACTGTCAATGAAATTCTCTGAGGGAACTCCACACAAAGGAAAACAGCCAAATGGGAGTTAGGTATATTTTTATTAATAGTTGTATAAATATCCAATATTCAACTGTAGCTTTCTTTGGAAGGCAGGGTTGAAATAAACAAGTTAAGTCTTGAATTGGACTTCTACCACTTCTTAAATTGAAATCTTGGTCTAGATGCATAGAATAAGGACGTTGAGGGGAAACGGGAATGAGTTTCTTGGTTCTATGGAGCTACTGCCTCGTCTTACTTAATTTTAAATATTTTATAGCTAATAAAATGTAGTTTAAATGGTTAGAGAGCTGATTCGCTGGCCTAAAAGGGAGAGTAAGGAGGCAGTGGATACCAAAAGGGGGGGTTTAAGGAAAGCGAGGGAGAGGAGTCACTCAAATATGAACAGTTCAAAACTAGAACCATTAAAGAAAAACATGCTTTGCCTTGCACTGGCCTTAGAAGTTAGAAAGTAGAGCAGAATCGCTCTGTAACTTCTTTGCTTAACTTCTTTATTTACTACTCAGAGGAGAATGATAGATGGGTAAACTTGTTCCATGAAAGCAGGGAGAGAGCGCATCTTTTCTCAGTTCCGCCTCAAAGGTTTTCTCTCTGTATTTAAAACAGACCTCTCAGGACTAATGAAAGCGTCCTTGTTTGTGAACTATCCATCTTACCAATCACTGGGGATAGCAAACAGCACACAGCAACTAAAGGCTAAGCTTTCCTTTGGTCTCATGGATTTTGTTGCATTTTTTCTCTCTCTAATTTTGCCTAAAGACAACTAGAGAAGTTAGTTGGGTGGTTCCTGGGACCACTGTAAAATGTATGGCCCCAGACTTCTAGAGAAGTCAAAAATCAATGTTTTTGAAATAAGCATTAAGGTAAATACATAATACATCAAAGAAGAGATATAAACAGCCACCATAAAGATAGATAACATCTCCAAAGCTATAGGAGAGATAACTAAAGATACTGCCATATATTCTGCCAAAGCCAGCTGAGCACTCATGGGAGTTTAAGGTCTAACAGTGGCAATGGACTGTCCCAGAAGCACAGTCTTAGGAAGGGAAGAGCCTTTTAAATATAGGAGTAGCCCATTGCTCTGAGAAAAAGGTAGTCCAGTCTGTGAATTCCCAATTCTAAGAACAGTTGTCATATTGCTTTGCAAACGCCTAAGAGCACACTCTGGGGAGAGACACACTATACAACAAAGTAGGTCAAATCTGCGTTGACTGTCTACCTCAAAGAGCAGGGCCAAATCCTACATGGGCCTAGATAACCAGAATGTGTTCCTCGGAACCCCAGGGTTTCACACAACTATCTCACTGGTCACCTTAGGGAGTGCAAGAAGGTTAAATAGACAGAGCTTTACCTTTTTTACCCCTTCACCATTTCCACTAGTGTAGCTCACTTACATCTGTATATTACACTGGAGTTCTGCATAAAATCTCTGGGGACAGATTCTCCCACTAAAAAGTGTACAGAAACTCACTGGCATTGTTAAAATTGAGTCTGCTTTTTAGATTTTTCCTCCATGAGCTGTACCCTTGGTCCCCAGGCAGCCTCAAATGGAAGTTCTTTGGTTATTTATATCAATGGCATAAGCCCTTAAGATATTTTCTAAGGAACGAGAAATACAAGACCATATGCTCTCAGAACTAAGCCATTCAAAAAGTGGGCATACTGTACAGAAAGTAGAAGTTTTTAACTTTTCAACCCTTTCCATCAAGGGCCAACATGTGAATCTCAACTAGAAATGAACCTCTCTCTCCAATGGAGCATTGACAAGTATGTGAGACTGCTTTGGGCTGTTACAATAATTAGGGAGTTTCATGGTAATCTGTAGGAGGGGCCAGGAATGCTAAACACCTGTAATATGTGGGACAGTTCTGCATGAGATTGGACCTCCCCACCAGAATGTCAATGCCATACTTGTTGACAAATACTACAGAACCCTGGTCTATTCTCCAACATAGTAAAATCATGGGGAATAGTCCTGGAATTCTCCTAAGTTGTGAGAGAATGCAGATATTTGTATTTTATATAAAAGGGTGCATCATCCTCTCATAGCATAATAACATTAAACAGTCAAATCACTATTACCTAATTTCATACTTCCTGAGTATCATTTGGAAGACTATGTGGATTTACTTATGACTGTTCCATCCCAATATCATTAACAGTCTCACTGTGCATTAACGCATTAGCCATCTGGTTCTTAAGCATTGGTATCTCATGAGCTTGAGTCAATGTCAGTTGGTCTATGAGACATATCTATTCTCAGACACTATTTGAATCAGGCTTCAGAACAAAGGACTCCTAGATTCAGGATAACTCACTAAATGTAAGCCAGTTTAAGGGTACTTGATAGCCTGCTGACCTGTCCTCGTAATATCCTTGCCTTAACTTGAACCTTCCTAAACTCTAACATAAACTCTCCTCTTGAAGAAGGTGCTTAGACAAGAGTAGGTTCAAAATGTAACTCTGGAGTGTGGCTTTTGAAACTTAATTTACATTCTGCCATCACCGCGAATCAGGATGGCATCAAGAAATGGCAGCAAATACAATGTTAAGTAGAGGATTGAGGCATGTGACATTATATATTAGGAATAAAAAATGCAAACACTTTTATGCAAGATTTTTCTCTAGCATTCCTCTAATCATTAATAGCTCCTCCTTTTTGTTTTATCTAACCTTATTATGTAAATTTTATACAATATGACTAAAATTGTAATGGAATCAGACACCTGGCTAAATATACCACCTGTTACTGTAATTATTAAGCAACTTTATGCTTGAGGTCAGAACTTAGTGAGATTGGGAAAACAATCCCTTTGAGAAAAGTTATTTGTTTACTAATTCAATGTGTTATGGGGAAGATTGTCCTTAAAACAGTGGTCCAACCCAGGGTTGAAGTGACTGCAAAAGACTTAGAAGCCCTAGCCAGTTGGGCTCAGTGGAGAGAGTGTGAAGCAATGCTTCCTGGTGGACCTGAGCCTATTGGTCAGAGGTTTTGCATCAACAGTGTGGCCCTGAAGTTCAAACCAGGGCAACCCTGACTCTCTCCAAGAGTCCCGAACTGAAGGACCCAGGTTCAATTCCTGTTAAGGGCACATACCTGGGTTGCAGGCTCTATCCCCAGTAGGAGGTGTGTAAGAGGCAGCCAATCAATGATTCTCTTTTATCACTGATGTTTCAATCACCTCCCTCTCCCTTTCTCTCTGAAATCAATACAAATATATATACATATATTTTTAAAGAAGACTTAGGGAATTTTAGTCCCTTTTCCTGGGAATTTAATGTTCTGTGACAAATAGAACTTAGTTATTTCTTGCTAAATGGTAAGACGTCTTAATGACATCCAGAATAAAAAAATAAAATAAAATAAAAATTAAAAAGTAAAAAAACACACACACACACAAGTATTTGCAAACTGTATATTGGTGAAGCATCACTTCTCTCATTTTCTTATTTTTGTTACATCCAATGATATATTTCCGATTTGAAAAAAAAGCATGACCCAAAACTAGTAGCAGCCTAATAATAACTGCCATTTTTTGGATGCTGAATGTGAAGAAGGCACTTTGGCAAATGCTTTGTATATTGCAGAGTGCCCAGTGAGATATGGTATATATATTTTTTCATTTTTTTATTTAGAGAAGCTTTTGAATAGTTGTTGCTGGATGAAGGTAGCAGGCCCCTTAGATTAGGTCTTTGTGGGAAAAGGCTCTTTCGGAAATTATTTGACTCGATGTTTAAAATTATGCAAATGAACAGGGAGTAAGTGGTGACTGTTATCTTGAAGGAATGATGTGACAGAACCCTCTGTGTATATGGCACATGCTCAGCTCTCCGAAACTCTTTGGATGAATTGGGTAACATAATGAGAGGTTTTGAGAGAATAATTACAAACACTTGTCCTGCCTTTGCAACTACAGGTCTAGGTTTCAACAGAAACTCTTCACAACAATTTCTGTTCTGCTTTCTAAGCCAGATTGAGGGTGACTAGGGAGTAACTAGAGTAAGGTTTTGCTGAGGTCAAGCTCTTTTTTCATGAATTCAAAAACTCATAATGGCACAACGGTTGCCATTTGCAAATGTGCAGCTTGAGTAGTGCATAACTACAGAAAATAGTGTCCTCGTTGATTACAAAGAGAACAGTTCTCCTGGTGGTACGGATTGTGTATAATTAATTCACTACATTTACAAAATTATGTAATATTATACACTCACACGTGCAAACGCGCGCGCACACACATGCAAACATGCACTACCCAGATCCATAATAAGGAGAGGGCATTACTCCTGGTTTCCTGGATGTACTATGTGTTATGGCAACATGATCACAGATGACTCATGGCTGAGATGTCAGACATACGATCCACTTTGCATGCTTGCCTTCTCCCTTCCTGCCCTTCTCAGCCTGACCCCTCACCCCTATCGCAAGACTACCAATAACAATAATACGCAGGGTATGTGGACCCTCCTGCTTGCTGACAAGTGGTGATACCACTTAGATAACAGGCCCCAACAGCCTCTAGGAGATGCTGCTCTCCCTCCACACAGCTGGGTTGTGGAGTGGCATTCCTGTCACATAGAAAGAGGCAATTAAACCAGTTGTGTCTTATTAGTGCCACTTAGTCAGGAACAATGAATTGCGGGCTCTGAATAAGAAAGAATCTACTTCTCTGAGATATGCTTGATGACTTCTAGAGGTTACTTCTGTGTCACTTTGGACAGTAATGAAGAGGAAAATGCAGCCACAGATCAGACTTTATAAGAGACTAGAGGCCCAGTGCATGAAAATTCATGCACCAGAGAGAGCGTTCCTCAGCCCCGCCTGCCCCCTCTCACAGTCCAGGAGCCCTCAGGAGCGGGAGGTGACCAGCGATCAGGGGAAGACTCGACTGGCCCTGGTTACCTGAGCCTTGGGCGGCCCTGGGCAGCTGGGCAACTGCCATCTGAGGCTTGTCTGCACCTTGAGTCAGCCCTGGGTGGCTGGGGGCTGAGGGAACTGGGGGACTCTGGAGGCATTTGTGTGGAGCAGCCCGACCTGCCTGGGGGCGGGCACAGCCATGCCACATCTGCCACCCCGGCAGGGCTGAGAGGACTGGGCGCTGACATCTTTGAGGGAATGGCAGTCAATTAGCATACTTTCTCTTTATTAGATAGGATTATATCTGGTCACATGTGCTCTCCTGTGCTGTAGATGTCCACAGAGCAGAACCATATCCTCACAGAGTTACCACTGGTGAGGGCCTGATGATATCTCCGGTGAGTATTAACTCCCCCTGCAATGGCTGCTCTTTTCTTTTAATTAATTAATTTATTTTTAAATACTTTCTTAATTTTTAAATTACAGTTGACATATAATATATTAGTTTCAGATGTGTAAAATAGTTTTGTTTAAAAGAAAAACAATGAAAGGATCCCTAGAGAGTGGTAATTAAATTGGGTCATGGGTGCATGGAATCTGATTACATTATTTTCTCTAATGTATGTGTTTTTGATTTCTATAATAAGAGCAATTTGTTTCTAAAATCTATACAATATCAAACCCAATTTGCACTCAAATCAAATCAGCAGCTGCTGCAGTCTCTTTCTACTTCATCTAGTATGTTAATCCCTAAGGAAGAGCCCACCCAGAGCTTGTTGCTCACGAAGGAATGCTCTCCTCCTGGTCACTTGCATCTTTGGAGAGTTCTTTCTCATGTGTTCTGTTTTTCTCTCCTTGGAAATAAAGATGTGCATTATTTCCTCTCACTCAAGATCCCCACCAGCCTATTACATTCTCTTTTATCTTCGTGTTAGTGCCTAAGGAATGACTGAATAATAAACATAAACTTCTATAGGTAACATACAGGAAAGGATATGAATCCAAAGAATATCAGCTGACAAGAGGAGACTAGATGTCAAGCTAATGAGGGGCCCATGTCAAATCAACAAAAAGGAAATGATTGATTATGGGAAGGGAGCAATAGAGATGTCCCCAAGTGTGTCAGTAAAGTGGAATGATGCAAGTTAGAGTCCAAAATAACAGACCCATGGATCTGATTTGGGAGTGGGGAAAATACACACACACACACACACACACACATATTTAATTTGTATGTCACATACAAATGGCCCTATTTTTACAAAAAAGAAAACCAAATCAAGAAATGCTTTAAAAGTTCAATAATATAAAGCTACAGAAAAAAAATTATATTGGCTTTGTCCTGGCCCCTGGATGTGCAAGGGCAATGTGGAATGGGATGGAGTGAGCTACAGGGTGTGGTACCAAATGTAAGTAAAAAGAACGTTAACAAGTTGTTAACACAGTCATAACTAAACGAGAGTCAAGAGAGTGCTGGCTGAGGTGTCAGCTTGAAAATCTAGGAAGAGAGGCTAGATCCAGATAAAAGGCCAAATTGGATATCAGCGGGATCAAACACAGAAAGAGGTTATGGAATGTAAAGGCCTGGAGCAAATATACAGCACGAAATCATGTGGTAAAAGCAAACTTAAGTATGTCAGTAAACACACAAAAACACATGGACTAAGTAGAAGTATAAATAAAAAAATATCTTACCTATAAGCAGTTAACTAGAGTCATATCTAAAGTTAGACATAACAAGGCATAAGCTTGCCGTACCACTAAAATACCAATCAAAAGAGCACATGTGTAAGTAACATTAATATCTGAAAAAAATTATTTTAAGACAAAAAGCATTACTAAGAATAAAAATAGTAATCATTTAGTCATAATAGGTTCAATTCACCAGAAAGACATAGTATGTGGTGTAAAGATCAACAAATTAATGAACTGACCCCTATTTCCACCACTCAATTTAAATAATAGTCAAAGAAATGGACAAATCATCAGAGTGGGAAATGTTAAGACACTTCTTTCAGCAATTTTAAAAGGCAAAACCATCAGTAAGGATTTGGAAGGTTAACCTTTTCTTTCCCAAAGTAGCTATAATGCAAATCCTGTACTTCAAAT
>PVJC01054868.1:0-10368 GCA_004026665.1 Murina feae | reverse complement strand
TGGATGGATGGATGGATGAGTGGATGGATGAGTGGATGAGTGGATGGGTGGATGAGTGGGTGGGTGGTTAGATGAATGGATGAGTAGGCGTATGAATGGATAGATGGATAGGTGATGAGTAGAGACATGGATGGATGCAATGCAAACTTGACGTGTAGCCCACTTCCCATTCTTACTACCTGGCCTCTCATGGCTCCAGGTCAAAGGTCTGGAAGCCTTCTGGGTCAAGTTCTATCACATTGGTGGAGCCTGAAAGGCCTTTGTTACCTGTCCAAAAATGCCCTTTTTCTCACTTGGTTCTATGCTCTATGCTCTACCACCACCCTATAGCCCATGCTCTCTCATCTCCATTCCTAGGCCCTCACTGACTCTATATACCAAGCTAGGTGCCAAGCCCAGCTCCTGTGACTTCTATGCAGAAGCCTGCTCTAGCCCAGTCTCTTCTCCTTATTCCTTTCTATCGTATAGACTGTATACCTCCCGACACACCTGAATTACCTCCCCTACTAAAGGGAAAGGCACAAAGCTAGCATTTGCTGAGCATCAACCTGGGCACCCTCATGCAGTCCTAATAACAACCCTGCATTGTTCTCATCTCACCAAAGCAGTGTGTCACAGGCTCTAAGAGATCGGCAGGCTTGCCTGAGCTGTATCAGTGGTGAAACTGGAATTTGAACTCAGGTCTTCCGACTCTGTACATCTACCATTCTCTCCTCGGCATCCCTCCAGGGTGGCCTGCACCCCTGGCGGACCCTGTCTGCATCACAGCTGAGTCATCTGTCAGGGGGAGGTGATGGCAGCAGGGGGGCTGCAAACCGTGAGAAGAGTCATTGGTCGATAAACGTTGCTTGTCATATTAGCACTGCTCTTCCTCACCTGGGACTCCCACCTGCCGATGCCTGCACAGGGCAAGCCGCCAATGGATGCCCACCCATCACGGTCATTTCTGAAATTAAAATTGAAGCCATGTGATCTGGCTCTATGGGGACCACTAGCTGGTCGTGTTGGCGGCAAAACATCACCAGGTGTTGGACAGGTGGAGTCGGACAGGACCTGGGTTCAGCAGCCTGGGTACTTGAGTTCTGGCCGAGAAAGAAGTCGGGGCTATGATCCAACCTGTAAGAGTAAGTTTACTTAGAAAGTCACAGAGGAAAGGCCAGGGGTCTAAACCGCATGGCCAGCTGTGTGCCAGGGGAGGAAAGGTCACTCTGAGAGAGAGGCCCTCGTTTTCCCAGCTTTGCCCCTTGCTGGGCACACAGGATTCTGCCCCCTGGTGACCTCCAGTGCTGGCCTATTATCCTCCTACTCACAGGCCTGCCTGGCTGCCTGCCCTCACCAGTTGTCAGAGAAGTCCATTAAAGAAGAACATCACATTAAAATCTTCATTTCCACTTTAAACATTTAACGCACTTGAATTTACCGAATGCGTGCTTTAGACCAGGGCCTTCTCCGTGAGGTTGGATCGCCGTGACCTGGATTCCAGAAGCCGCGTTCTTCATGTGATGCCTCCGATTCCCAGTTTGGGTTTCTTTCCAGCGTAGCCAGAACATGAATACACCCCAAGCCACCAGCGCTCTGTATCCTTCCCAATTGTAATCGTCCCCCCTCCCCCGCCCCCAAACCTCTGGCCTTACCTGACAGCAGTTTCCGCGGTGACCTCTCTTTATATTATAAAGTTTATAACATCTTTCAAAGCTTACATCTTGAGTTTCACAGCTACAGGACCTCTCCTTTTACATTATTCCATCGGCTCACATGAAATAGATGGTATTTCACTCCATGAGCTCAATAGAAGAACAGGAACCTGAGGCCAGGACGACTGGGAACAAACAAGCGGCTCTCGGGAAGCGAACAGAGGACCCGGTGTGTGCACCTGAGCAGGTGTGGACAGCGCAGCCCGGCCAGAGGGGCCAGCAGGCTGTGGCAGCCTCTGGGGGGTGCGGGGTGGGGGTGCCCAGAACTGAGAAGCTGCAGTGGATTCCGAAGAGAGCAGCACCTGTCCTGTCCTGGGACGCAGTGGAAATCGCAGGCCCTACAGATTTCATGGATCCCCCGGGGCAAGCTGCCGGTGTATGCCCCAGGTTTAGGAAGAGCCCTGGCCTGCCTCTGTGATCTCCACCTCATCTCTCCTTAGCTGGGTGACCTTGAACATGCCACGCCCTCCTCCCCCTGATTAAAATGGTGAGGTCCTCAGTCTCTCTGGGAATCCAGTGAGATGTTACGGAGAAGACACATAGTAGGCGCCTCCCACACAAGCTGACTCTGCAATGTTAATCCTTGGGGGTTTCTGAGCTCCAGGCTGTCGTTAAGTGGGTAAAAGGAGCGGCTTCGCTCTCTCCCTCCGCAGCCAGCACAGGGAACCCTTTCCAAAGGAGCAATACAAACCCCTCCGACCCTCCCTCCCAACACTTAGCCTGTTTGCACTTGCAAATTGTTTTCCTTTGCATTGGAAGCAAATCACAGGCAGGCGCGTGCACTAGGAGGACCTCCCACCACAGACAAATGGAGGTCAAACCCCACCGCCCCCTCTCTGGTTTCAGGCAACCCGCCATTTTAATTGCAAATCCACAAGCCTTTTCTGTGAATTGCATTTGGTTTTTAAAGGAAGAGGGGTGCATAAGTCACCGGGTCCTCTGCAGAAGCCAGGTGGAAGCCGGCACGCGTCCTAACGCACTAACAGGAGAGCATGGTAATGCAGCCAAATGGGTGTCAGGACGCTTTGGAACCCTGAGTAAGATCTACATCACAATTGTCCTAACGTGTGTAGCTGGTAACCTAAGTTCCGCTGAAATGTATTCTCTTTGTTTTTCGCGTTTGGCAGAGACAGGGAGGGACCTGCCAGCAATCTTTTAAAAGATGCCCTATCGGAGCAGGTTGTAATAAAAAATTGCGTAAATACGGACTTCATAAAACGCAACGCCTCCGCGATCCATCGCTTCGCTGAGATACAGAAATTTATTGTAACCCATAAAACGCACACAAGAAACGGCATGAAGCCGAAGTTACCTTTACTGTCAGTTATTTCTGAACGGGACTAAAATGGAAGATAATGATTACTTATGGAAAAAAACACACACAAAAAAACCTTATCAGATGCAATCAACATAGTTGGCAGCATTTTCTGACACACGGGTGGGATCTGTGATCCTGGAGAGGTGCCTACACATTGTAGTTCGCAACAAGTATAATTAACAAGGATAAATTACTCATTTATTTACATTCCCATTGGAACACTAAATAATTTGCTAAAAATCCCTTAATGATCTCAAAGTACATTGTTCTCTAGTACACAGGTCCAACTTTCAAAAGATAAAAACTATAGAAAAAAACTTTTTCCCCTCCAATACTATTTCTTGACAACTCCTGCTAGACATTTCTTTTAAGGTTTTTAAAAGTTATATTGGTTTTTTTAAAAATATCAAAATATTTTATGCAAAATATTTCATTTTTTAAAAATTCCCTCTCGCTCTCGGGAGAATGTATGTGCGATTGTTAAAGATATACTGCAGATTGCAATAAATTCTGAAATTAACACTGAATATATTTTCATATTCTGTTTACATATGGGTAGGTTTTTTTTAGACTCCCTATCTTTTTTAGATTTATGAGGTTCTCTACAATAAGATTTTGTGTGAGTATATTTAAATTTCATATGTGTATATATTTATACACACACCAGAGCAAGATTACATACTTGCTTTAATTTCTCCCAATCTGAAAAACCCATAAAATATTTAAGCCGTTTCAGGACCAGAATAGAAATGCCTCGAACTGTTGTTTAAAATTACACCCAACCTTCACCTCCCCATGCGCATGAATGAGACAGTGTGGCCAGGAGGATTATCCATCAAAGGGATCCACGCACCACAGCTCAATGGTTAGCGCTGTCCTCAGACGACTCCTGCCCTCCTTCGACCTTAACCACGGCTGCTCCAAAAAAGACTCATTGATCTCTTTCCTGCTCGCCTGTCATCCAGTTGATGAAACTTCCAGTCGGAAATATGATGACCGAAGGGTGAGTAGAATGAATAATGTGGACACTCTGGCAAACAGCCAGGGGTCAGTTGATTTAAGCTTCCGTGGCTTCATTTCTCCATTCAACAAATACGTATTGAGAACTTAGTATGTGTGACACCTTGGCTAGCAGTTGGGGCCACGAGGAGGAATGGGTGGAATAGTTTCCCTGCTTTGGTGGTGTCTGCAGTAGAGGAAAGGAGGCGGCTCTGGAACACAGAGCTGTGGAATGAATCACAAGCCCAGAAAAGCAGAGTACGAAAACACACACTATGCAGTGAAAGCATATACCTGGGGTCCTCACCTAGGCTGCCGCGGGGGTGGTCAGGGAATATCATCCCATGAGAAGTGACCCTCCTGCTGATTAGAACAAGTAGAGGGTAGGAGCAGAGGGAGTCCAGGCAAGAGACACAGCATGTGCAAAGGCCCTGCGGGAAGAAGAGGCTCGTGACATCACAGGAGGGACAGTGTCTTATGAGATGGCACCTATTCGCTATGATTGACCGCGACTGGGGACTGGTCAGTGTTAACTGGATGATTTAATGTGGATATGAAGAGGGAGATGAAAAGAGAAAGTAGAACACAGAGCCAGCCAGGCCAGCCACTTCGTCCACCTGAAGGAGAGCTGAAATCGTACAGGAATGGCCCGGGTGGGAATGAGCAGTCATGTGACAGGGCACTGTAGGCTGGGCGCGGACCAGAAATCAGGGCCAGCTTCTCAGACTCTGGAGAGCATCCGAATGCTTGAACAACGGGAAGTCAGAGCAGCAGCGGCCGGTACCAAGCTGGACCTCGGTGCAGATCTTCAACCCGGTTCTGTGCCGCGCCCCTCGCTGTGGCCTGTCTGTCCCGTTCTGTGCCTTTATGGGGTCCCCTGCAAGCCTCGTTTTGAATTTTTATGCATTAGTCTCGGCTTAGCCCCTGGGAACCTGTGGTTGTTTAGTACATCACCACGGAAACTCCTCTCCTAGAGCGGAAGCCACCTCTGTAGGCTATAAATACCAGGCAATTAGCCTACCGAGTGCCTTATTATGAAATAGAAGAGCGACACCTACTTGGACCCGCAGCTTAGCAGATGGAGCGTCTGTAGAGAGCCTTTTCTTTCAGGTTGACTCTTTATAGAATGCAGCAGGCGGGAAAGAACAAGCCCATAAACAAGAAAACCAGGTTGTTTTTTTTAAAAATATACATCTTTTTTATTGATTTCAGAGGAAGGGAGAGGGAGAGAGAGAGAGAGAGAAACATCGATGATGAGAGAGAATCATTGATTGGCTGCCTCCTGCATGCTCCCTACTGAAGATTGAGCCCACAACCCAGGCAGGTGCCCTGACCAGGAATCAAACCGTGACCTCCTGGTTCATAGGTTCAAAGCTCAAATGCTGAGCCACACCGGCCAGGCAATAAAACCCATTTTAATCAGCAAATTTGGGCATCACTTGTGTTATCCGATTCTCCGTTCTCCAGATCCTGGATTCACCACACATTCCTTCTGAGAGCGGGGACTGCGGTCACCCAAATGCGAGTGCAGAGGTGTTTTGGTAAAGAGAGGTCTGTGGAAACAGGTGGCTCAAGGGAGCCCAGATACTGCAGCCTGTGGGGAAAGTAATCTGGGGCCACGAGTTACATTTTAAAATACACGTACTTCCTGGTCCAGAAATCCCACCTTTGGGAATCCACCCTACAAAAACGAAAGAAGGAATTTACAAGGATACAGGTGCCTATGTGACTAGTTAATGCAGAACTGAGCGCCCGTGGCAAAAACAAACAAACAAACAAACAACAAAAAAAACTCAGTAAGCTCTTGAATATTCACCATGGGTGCATAGCCTCGGGCAGGTCCACAACGGGGAATAGTGTGCTGCTGTTTTTAAACGGAGTTAAACTGTGTGAATGAGAGTTGCGTGTACTGACTTCAGAGGCAGGGTCATCGAGAGGCCATTCGGCGTCTTCTCTGTTCACTGGGATGGTCACTTTTCAAGCCGCAGGCTGCTCTGTAAGAAGTCTGACTAGGCTGCAGCCGCCATGCTGTGAGGAAGCGCAAGCTACATTAAGAGGCCAAGCATCCATTGGTTAGGCCTGACAATCCCAACCCAGGCCCCAGACATGCGAGGGAACAACCTCCAGGTGTTTTGACCTCCCTCCTGTTGGATTCTTCCCGGCTGAGCCCCGACGCTGTGAACCAGAGAGAGAGGTCCAGTAAGTTCTGCTGACATTGCAGACTCGTGAACAATGAATGATTGGTTTGGAACACGGCTACAACATATCTACTTATGATCAGAGCCAGCACCAGAGTGACACTGCTTACACCCTGGACTCAGCAAGGTCTAACCCGAATACTACTAGGTGGCTTTGGGCAAGTCCTTCAATGTAGAGGCTCTCAATAACTTTTCTATCAAGTAAACGAATAAGAAATACGAACTGCAGTCCTGTCTATCCATAATGTGTACATGGGAAAACACCTGGTAAATTGCACAGCACTTTTTAAGGTCAACTTAAAGGAACCACCTGGGAGAAACCATGTGCACTGCAGCTCATCGCATTTTCAAGGGAGAAAGGGCTGGAAGGGAGCCATTGCCCCTTTGGGAGCACGGCGGGTGGAGAGAGGAGAATGTGCCTCGGGAACTCCCTTCCGCCGTCTCGCTGGGATTCCTGCGCGGAGATGAGCACCTGGAAGAGAATGCCCTTTAAAGAGCACAGGGACATGAAGATCCCGGCCAAGTCTACCCCCCGCTGCAGACAGTCATCTGGTGTCTGGCAAAGCAAGGGCCCCTTATATAGCAAATGCACAGATACATCTCCTGGGTGACTAGACTCATAACTAGAAGTTGGTAAGCTTTCACCCTGCTGGGCAAGCCCGTGCTCTGTGGACTGACTGGCCCAGGCCAGCTGGACGGGACCCACGGTATCCACCACGGTATCCATGGGCAGCCAAGAAGCCCAGGACGAGACCCACTCGGGATAGCCACTGCTTGACTCTGGCATGTCGTGCTGATAAGAAGCATTTACGGAGGGTCAGCTGTGTACAGGCCCTGCGCTGGTGTGTCACACAGCAGATGTCACCACCCCCTTTGGAAGAATGAGGCCCACGGGGAATGTTCTCAGCAGCAGCATGGCCAGCACGGGAGCCCACGGGTGCTTCACCTGGGCATCGCCCCTCTGCTTGCTCTCAGGAAGGGTGGTGGCGCGTTTCCACGCAGACACCGGCCAAGCCCAGGGTGTAAGCCAGGGGTCCTCAAACTTTTAAACAGGGGGCCAGTTCACTGTCCCTCAGACCATTGGAGGGCTGGACTATAGTAAAAAAAAAAAAACTATGAACAAATTCCTAGCACACTGCACATATCTTATTTTAAGCAGGACAGGCAGCGGCGGCAAAAACACCTGACATGTGGCCCGCGGGCTATAGTTTGAGGATGCCTGGACTGTAAGCAGTGTCACTCGGTGCTGACTCAGATCATAGAGGCTGTTTGGGGACAAAACGGACACTTAGCCCCTCCTCTCAGTGTCCTACTGGACCTGATGACCACCAAGGGTGGCTCTACAGATAGGAGACCAGCGGAAGCCAGGCGGCAGCAGGCTGCTGGGAGCAGGAAGGACAGAATGTCAACGACGCTTTCTCGGGCTTTGGCTGGAAAAGGAGAAGCATTGGCTGTGGCTGCAGAGCGTGTGGGGCCGAGAGAGAGCGCCTGGGGTTAATTTGGAGAGAACGTGGGACGGCAGGACACACCAGCTATGGACCGCGCTGGGCAGCTCAGGGGTAAGAGGTGGCCATTTCACGGGATAGAAACATGTTCATGGAGAACCGTGGGCTAACCCGGTCCCACCACCGTCTTCCCTTTGGTCATCTCGGGTCCATCGGATTCTTGCATTTAAAAATGTAAGTGTCGAGGTTTGGGAATACATCGAGCAGGACTGTATCTAACCTGTAAAATACTTCCTTTTTATTCCCGGGAAGTCGTTCTCAGGGTCCCATGACCTATCAGTGTAACTTCTCACCGGCCTTGAGATCTATCCAGGCTGCCATGAGAGGCAGTTTCCTTGTAAACGGGTGTTTTTTCATGTCCACCATGTGCGGGTACTGCAGCCAGATAGGGCAGCGGCCACACCCAGCTGCCTGGCCCTAACATCGCACCGGGATTTTTACCAGGGAGACGGCCCATCCCCCCCTCAGTGCAGAACCTGGGGGGATGGCAAACGGGACGTTCTGTCCCACCCACTGCTCTCTGCTGACCAAAGCTCTGGAAGGATCCAGAACTCTTCCTGGTATGTCAGACCCTGATCTGAAGGTAACTCCAGCAGCAGAAAGCGCACAAGGAAGGAGACCTCGAGTCTAGCCCCACCTTGGCCACTGAGAGCATTTCCTCGAGCGGTCAGTTCCTCCTCCGAGTCTCCATTGTACCAGCTGCAAAGTGGGGGGAGACAACAGCAATGCCCTCCTCCCCGCTGGCCTTACAGATCAAACCAGAGAACGAGATCAGAGCCGGCAGCCCAGTGCCAGGGGCAGAGTGAACACTCACAAAGGATAATGGTAGTGACATTAGTTCACCTTGACCCAAGACCCACTCTACCCTCAGTACAAGAGTTCTACAAGGAGTCTCAGGGGATGAGTGAGTGAACAAAGGGATTGGAAGCTACACTTCAACCTGCTGGTCCCACTGGCCACTGCGAGCAGACCTGGCAGAAGGCTGAGTCACGTGGGCGCTTAGTGGCAGCAAAACACATCATGGAAGAAATGTTCCTTCCTAGTACCATATTCTGGAATTCCAGAATATTCTCCAGTATCCTTGCACCCCTCCATTTCCCTATTCCTAATACTCTCCAAAACGGGCATCATCATTTCAAATTAGATTACCCAACCGGTGGGGGTTTTTGTGTGTGTGTGTGTCATGTGTGTGTGAGTGTACGTGTGTGTGAGTGTGTGTGTGGTAACCAAATAAAATAATAGCTATGAATCTATGTTATAAATGTATTAAAAAGCTGAGGGTGAAACCTGCTAAACTAAATAGGAATTAATGCTTAGAGGTAGGGTAATGCATCATTGCTACTTTTTATGGTTTTTGGGGTGTGTGTGTGTGTGTGTGTGTGTGTGTGTGTTACAAATTTACCATCAAGGATACATATTACTTTTATAATGAAATGCAAAGATTCATTTAAAAACACGTGCCAACAGCAAGATCCTACAAATATATAAACCCGATGTTTACACAGAAAAGGTGGCATTGGTCCTGTAGCCTCACAGATGGTAAACTCCCCATTGTGCTGGGCACCGCTAGGCACAGGTGACTAGATGAGCCCTGTGAAGCCTGTGGGACCAGCGGGGCAGGGTCCCCCGGGCGCCCTGCGTGTGACTGCCTGAAGCCGCCTCAGCCTGTGCCGGGTCTGCCTGAAGGACACCTGTCTCCACAGAGGTTGCAGCTGCCCATGACTCCCTTCCAGGTCAGTGTGCTCCTTGTCCATTCTCCACTCAGGGCACAGGGACACCACCCCATGGGTGGGCGAAGGTATTGGCACCAAATGTCAGAAAAAGGACAGGAAACACATTGTCAGATGAGCATCATGCCCCAGACTGATCTTCCCCTGTGAGAAAGCTGCTGCCGGGTGGAGAAGCAGGTGACAGGATCCCCAGTGCATGTACAAAGCAAAGCAGGCCAGGGGCGGCGGGACAGCGAGGCCAAGCCATGCCAAGGGAGCTGCCGGTCGGTTGCCGAGCTAGCCAGAGCGGGGCCGCGAGGCGCTACGAGCAGGAGGCTGGAAGCGAGAGCCAGGGCCAGGCCCTGGGTTTTGGGGAGGTGCAATAACATGACTCAGACTTCGGGGACCAGGACAGGGGGGAGCTGAGGAGAGGGGTAAGTCACTTTCCTGTAGGAAGGACAGAGCGGAAGGAGATTTACCAGCTGGCCACCATCTTGCCTGCATGCAGACAGAGCAGAGGCAGGGTTTAACCACAGCTGATGGGGTAGAGATACCATTGAAAACCTAATAGATTATGAGTCATAAAACCTGTAAGACACAGCAAAAGAACATCACGGTGTCCCCCTGTTGGACACATTGTTTAGTCTGTGTACTATCCAGGAGGTTTCGACAGAGGGATGATGACTTCCGGGAAAGTGCTGCCTGGAGCCTTGTCAGAGAGCTGAGACATAACCTGGGGACATTATGTCACCAGTGACTGACTGGAGGGCCAAGGTGGGGACCAAGCCGTTTTGTGCAGCCCCCACCCCTTCCGCCCAGGTGGCAGTCCCTGCACTTCTTCTGCCTCGCGGTGGGTGGGCACGCAGAGTTTTCTATGCAAAGGCCCGGTTCTAAGGGGAGGCAGGTGGAGATGCCCAGCCCTCTGCCCTCTAACTCGAATTCCAG
>PVJC01054867.1:0-10374 GCA_004026665.1 Murina feae | reverse complement strand
CGACATTCATTAGTATTTTATATGGGTATATTGCAATCTCACTTCTATAAACAAGGAATGTGCGTTACAGTATTTATAATAATCAAAAATTTGAAGCATTTAAATACCCACCAGCTGGGTAAACAGTTAAATAATTTATTATATCCAAAAATGAATGCTACGCAGCCAGTGAGAAGGTAAACCAAAAAAAAAATGATACTTACAATGGCATGTTAGAGAAAAAGCATTACAGCCAACAGATCCATGAGGATCTCATTAGCAGAGACAAAACCAAATCCCAATGTATGCACACACCTATCTTCTATATGTATAAAGAAGTAATATGCAAATTGTCCTTTACTGCGTCACAGTAACGGCTGTTCAACAGGCTGGGGCGGAGCTGCGTGCACCAGTCACCAGGAGATTCATGGAGCACCTCTAGGTCCCTGCCCTGCTCCCGCAGGCAGCAGCAGCACCTCCCCCAGCCTCCCCAAGCAGCACAGCTCCCTCCCGGCTCCCCCGGAAGTAGCGAGGCAGCCTACCGTGTGTGATATCTCGCTCTGGGCCACTAGTGTATTTATAATTATATATACTTTACACATTTCTAATTTTATAAATATAAACAAATATTTACAAATTACATATTATTTACAAGTATGAAGAAAAGTCTGAAAACCTATTAAATATTTATAGTTTATCTCCGGGTAGTAAGACTTTGAAAGAGGCGATTTTTATAGACTCTGTAAAGTCCGAACACTTTCAGGTAAGCACACATTACTTTTATAATAAACACTACGACTAAGCAGTAACAAAACATTTCCCCCGTTCCCTCTGATGTTCATACCTGCAAGGCCTTTTCCCTCTCACTGGTCAGCTCCTGAGAATGCTTACTCGACAATTCTGCTGTGTGGGATGCCCATTCGTTCCGTAATTTATCTAATTCTTGAACTTTTTCTGATAATGTCTGCGTCAGAGTTTAATACAAAATAGTAAGAGTCTCTTGAACAGGTCATTAGGTTGGAACATGCCAATATAACAAGGATACCAAGGACTATGGAATCACAGCTTTTCAAGATCCACGCAAAGGGTTTTTGAACTTAAGGAAATCAAGATTAGAGTAAAAGCAGTTTCAGATCTGCAAGGGCCCACTGGTCACGCTGGTCCACCTTTAACCTTTCAGCTAAATCTGGCCCTTCTCCACCCAGTCCCTTCCTCTCGCATGAAGAGGCATAAACCCCGGCTGGAGACAGACAGTCAGGAGCATTCACTTAACACGTGAAGCCTGGGCACAGGCTCCCAAGGTGGGCCGTGCTGGGCAGAATAGCAGGTTATCAAACAGCCTGGTCCTCAATTTCAAGTACCAGAGCAAAAAGTAGTAGCTATGACTGAAACGATAAACCTATCAGAGGAATTAATTCTAAACATAGCAAAAGGGGAAGGTTTACAGACAAACCGAAGGCCATTTTAGACAAGAGGAATGAGGCAAACAAGAGGAGCAGAGAAGGAACCTGCAACAGACACTACACATTATCTTACCTAGTGAAGACCTGCAGGAAACGTGTCATGCTGGGGATAACAGAAGTGTTTGGATGGAATAAAATATCAACGAGATAAAGCATCCAGTTAAGATAACTAATTGGTAGGAAAAAGGAGGAGGAATTCTGGGATAACATGCTTTAAAAAACAACAACAAAAACACAGAAGCCTGGGTGGGGTGCCAGAGGCAACTTATAGCCAGTGTCTGGATGACTTACAAAGAAAAACGAAACCTGATTTACCTTCTGTGTGAAATTCAGTTGCCTAGTAACATCCTCTAGTGACTGTGTCAATGATAATTTTTCTTCCTGTTTATGAAAATAAAATGATGTAGCTTACAATTTAATTATGCTACTGCTCAAACTTTAGCAAAGTACAGCCTCAACATCAGGCTGGCGTGTTAGAAACTCGAATCACAGCCCCCACCTCAGACCTCTGAGTCAGAATCTGCGCCAGCAAGATCCCTACAAGATTTGTGTGCAATTAAATTTGAGATGCACTGGTCTACAGCATTTGACTAAGGGGACTTCCTGAAAACGCGGAAGAGGCCTCCCAACGTTGCTACAGAGCACTTGTTTCATTTGCACGTATTTTATTTCGTTCAGTTTAAAATGGGCTAGACATTCCTATGCGTATTGATAAGCTGACAAAACCACGACACCCAGAGCTTAAGTGACCTGCCCAAGATTGCAGAAAAGAAGTAAAAACCCTGGACCTAACTTTCTCAGTTCCCGGTCCAGTTCTATCTTTGTACCTTGAGTAAATGAAAAATGAATAAACTCATTATATGTCACAAAAATTTCTGGACATCTTACTCAGAAAACCAAAACTAAACGCAATACAGCTCTTCAGGGTTTATCGGAGTCCTGTGGTAGTTGTTTTAAAAGAATACCTTGAATCAAATCTTACCTTGCTACATTTCAAACAGCCTGCTAGAAACTTCTTTATCTCCACATCATTGCCAGGTAGAAGTTTTAGTGAGAGGTGTGTGAGATGCTTGAAAGGGTTTGTCTCTACCACATTTAGAAGGACAGGAGAGCTATCCAACACAGCCGCTGGACTCACTAACTGCAGCAGAAACCTTGGGAACGAAAGGTCACGTTACCACACAGTTATGAGCTAGTGAAACTCTCCCACTGAGGCACCTCCCATGACTCAGTGGATCATCAATGACTAGAAGCATCAGGAAAGGGGGCACATGGGCCTAGGGGACAATATGGAAGACTCCCAATGGTGAAATGTGATAAACTGGTATAAATAGTAAAACGTATAACCTGGATAAGAAAAATTACTGATTGAAACATAGTGAATATATTAATGCCCATGATTTCACAATGAAAGACAGAGAGAAAGTGAAGAACTAAAATAAAAAAAAAACTGAAACCACAAAAATAACTAGAATACTAACTTCTTACTCTAAATTGACAATTTAAAAGAATTAAGCATTTATCCTTTATTGTATGACTTTTCAGAGTAATCAAATCTCCCTAATTGATGTGGGTAAGCTCTTGATTATGAATGAATTATAACCAATAAATATAGAAAAAATAGGACTAGAAAACCATAATTTTGTAGTCCCTGCTGACATAACTGATTTGATCAACAACCATCAGCGGAAGGAGTAACAGCTAAAGCTTGGAGAACTTTACACTGAAAGGATGAGACATCAGCACCTTATGCACGCACACACACACACACACACACACAACCACTTATTCTCTCCTTTTTCCAAGCTCATTATAAAAATATACACTCGAGCCCTAACTGGTTTGGCTCAGTGGATAGAGCGTTGGCCTGCGGACTCATGGGTCCCAGGTTCAATTCCAGTCAAGGGCATGTACCTTGATTGCGGGCACATCCCCACTAATCAATGTTTCTCTCTCATCGATGTTTCTAACTTCCTATCCCTCTCCTTTCCTCCCTGTAAAAAATTAATAAAATATATTTAAAAAAACAAAAACATACACTTGGTGCTATTAAATATTTCAGATAATGAAAATTAAAAGTAAATATTTCCGATTTTAATCGTGAAATTAAGTAAATTTAAGATTTATTGGAGCCCTAGGACCCCCGTTTTTAAGATGGACAGGGACACCTGTCCCACGGAGAATCCTGTGCCATCTACCTGTCCTATAGAGAAAGCTGTGCTGAGAGAAGGCAGGTGACGCGTGCTTTGAGACTCACCTTGGGGTTTCCTTGGCATGCTCCTGAGTGCACTGCTGAAGCAGATCTATAAATTTCTGCGGGAAAGCTAAAAAGTCTACCAGAAGACCTTGCTGCAATTTTAAACTACACAGAAAACAGGAAAAGATATTTTTAGAAAATTTAACTACTTTCTTTTATTATAATTAACATCCTGGAAGATGATTTTTTCTTTACTAACCATGCATAATCAAGATTTAATAACTAGAAAACTTTGATTTTTATAAAATTTATTCAATGAGAGGGAAAAGGTCAATAAATTTAGCTAAAGATCCAAATTTCTGAGCTATTGTAAGCAGAACTCTAATAATATATGAAATACTTATTTTCCCAAAAATGTTCTGAGTAATTATAGTATAAATAGTCCAGTGTTCCCAAAATCCCTAAACGTTCCTAATAGGTATGTATGTGTTTCAAAGAGAATAGTACCAATACATTCATAGAACATAAAAACTTACTTATTCCTAGATTAAATAAAAGATCAGAAAAGTAAACTTAGTTACCTCTGAAAATCTTCCTCCGATATAACAAGGTTATAGAGGAAAAAGGGATCAGTGTCATCGGTCAGACGGATAACTAAATCCTAAAAGAAAGTGATTTTTAATGTGTTTAGTAGCTGTAGCTTTGAGCAAAAAGTGAGATCACCCAACATCAATACATCCGCATCAGCTTTCAGCTGGCTCTGCTTCCTGGAGCTGCTGGCTTTCCCTAGTCTTACAGACTTCCATCTTCACAGGGGGAACAGGGGGACTTATTCTGCTTCTTGAGAGGCGGGGGGGGGGGGGGGGGCACGGACACAAGGGGGTTAGCAAGTTAATTAAGCACTAGGAGCTTTAAGTTTAGGAATGTCATCCTAGCAGAGCCTTAGGAAAATTCAGACCCAGCCCTTGCTGCACTATGACACAATGACAAAAATACTCTCTACCACTGACTATACCGTAATCAATTGCAGTTAATTGGTATTTCAAAAGTGGCAAACACATGAGCAGAAATCACAATCGTCCGCCCTGGGCAAGAAGCAGAGGCCGGCCGTCAGGTGACACGCTGCCAGGCTTCCTCCTCCGGCCACCCCTGCTCCAGGTGGCCTCCGTGCAAAGGTGCCGACACCTTTCCTCAAGACCTGCTTCCAGGTCAAGTTTACCGTGTGCCAGCTCCTCACAGCAGCAAAGCTGCCAGAAAAGTACATCACGGACTCAGAGGACATGGGGTCAGGAAAACGGGCAGAGCGACAAGATGGAGACAATAACGAAGCAAGCACTGGGGTTCAGAATAAGGTACCACCTGACGTGAAGTCTACTTGTGGGAACTGAGGAACTGTTAGGGTCCCAGGAAAACCTAAACCACCTACGAGGAGAGCTAGGAAACGAAGGGGTCCCACAGCACACATAGGAGTAACACGGCTAACCTCTCCCCAAAATTAGCAGTCCAGGCCTGTGCTCTGCCTCAGCACGCCCTGCTCTGCAAGCAACTGCAATGCAAGTACTTGCTGACCTCCACCCTAAGATGCTGTGAAAAACTGAAGCTGCTGCCACTGCTCCCAGGCCCCTGGATGCTTTAGAGAAAGCCGTGGGGTAGAAAGCAATGCGCTACTTCCCAGCTCTGTAGTCTGTCTCCATCTGAAGACCATCTAGGACCGGTGCTCTAACTGCCGCTCTTTGAAAGGCTAAGCGACAGATTAAGAATACCTCCCTGCAGAGAGCCATCCACCCCGTTCTCACAAGCACACCAGGAAATGCCAGCTCTCTAGGGTAGCAACGGATACTCTAGCATCATAAGTGTCCTGGGCAAACCTCAGGGACCCAGCCTCCCAACGCCCATTCTTCTGTGCTTTAGAAATATGTGGTATCATAATCTCTTAGTTATCGTAGTACAATCCCCCACTCGGGACCTGCAAGTTACAAAATGGCCCCAAATTAAAAGCAAAATAGGTGTAAAAGAGATCTCACATTCTTAAACCACAGAAATCATTACCTGCAATGTAAGAGGGATTATCAGAGTCCAAAAGGGAGGTGAATACCCACCTTTCTGTGCACTGGATGAGACACCGCTTGCAGCTCAATGCTCACTCTGACACTGACTCTCCTGTGTGAAGACACGAGCCTGACCGTCAGAAGCCATCACAGGCAGTTACCCCACCTCCTATATTAGCTACAGGTCTTAACACGTGAGATGTTCCTCACGTGTGAGATGCTGGGAAAGCGCCCTGGGTTCCAAGTTCAAGTTCTTCTTCTCCCACTAGTAAGTAGTAATCAGGGGTTGTCATGAGGATTAAAAGAGATAAGCAAAGGGGAAGGCCTAGGACTAGCCTGGATCATAACCTTACTACCTTGATCCTGAAACAGCATCTGTTGAAAGGTAAACCATCAATGTAATAACTTTCACTTTAAAAAATTACCAATTCAAATAATCAAATGATTTATGAAAGATGCCATTTGAAAAACTTAAAATGTGATGTAATATTAAGATACTGGGATGATGAGTCAAGGACCAGGATAACATATTCCCTCCCCCCCCACACACACACACACACTTTTTTGTTTAGATCCACAAGGTACATCTGTTCAATACACTCCACGCAGTGTATGTACAGAAGTGTCACCAACAGGTTACCACCTATCTTATTCTAGAGGAAGAAACCGTAGCTTTCCCCATTCTATACTGCACCCTGCACAATCCAGTACTGAACACAGGCATATAAACAAAGGTGCTCATAAACATTAATCACACTGAACGAAGATATTTAAATAAATAGGAAATAGACAATATTAGTGAAAAAACATCTCTACATAAATGGTTCTCAAAAACTACTGTGCTAGAATTAAATAGGTGAGTAACATGGAAAGGGAAAGAAACCACTAATTTGTTCAATATTAAGTTAATCTTCTACACCTTTCCCACACCCACCACTACTTACAAGCTACAGAAATAAAAAGTGTGGACAGAGCAATGTGCACAGATGGGAAACCTGGTAATCAATAGCTGACCAAAGCCAGATTCAAGTGCTTTGATTTTTTTATGCTCTGACTTATTGGCTTAAAATCCTAGCTCACATGATGAGGTTGCCATAACTTGTGTCTGTTCTCTGAACACCACAAAAATAGGAAGAATTATCTTTAAACCCACAGAATGTTTTATTTCTGTTTTGCTAGTATCGAGAGCAATGTATGTAAAACAGATCAGAGTCCAATTCCACTTAAATTAAGCATTCTTGCGGGGGGGGGGGGGGGGGGAAGAACCTTCCCATTTCCGAATTTGTAATAGTTTTCCGATCGTATTAATGCTTTTGTTGCATATATTCCAAATGCTTATATGCATTAGATGTGGGGAGAAAAAAAGGAGAAAAGGCCCACAGACTAAACCTATTCCCCATGTTTACTTCAACTCCCCCACGCCACCCAAAGTATCTTTAGAAAAATCTGTGCTTTCAGAGGATATACTATCTGAAATCAGAAATCTTATTTTATCCATTGTAATGGCTAATGTCATAGGAACATTATGAAACAAATCAATAAAACCTCAATAAAAATGCTATTTCTCAAAATTAATGCCACATTCTGAACATGCATACATCTACGTAACATCTCCCTGGGCAGGTAAACCTGGCATTAGCAGACCTGGATTCTAGCCCAACTCTGCCGCCTACAAGGTCTGACCTTAAACTCTCAATGCAAACAAGTGAAAGCTACTCTAGCCAGGTGCAGCGCTGGCTGCTAGGGTTACAAACAGAAACAAACAGGGTCCTGTCCTCCCACTGAGATCAGATCAATGACTGGAGCCCAGATTTGCTTCTGATTGTATTGCAGGGCTTGCAGAGGGGGAGGGGAGCATCACACTCCCTGAGTGCCCACACCACTGAGCACTCGCCAGGCCCTTGGAATAAACACCTGAGTTAGCAACGGTCATCTGAAGTCAATATCATGTCTTACAAAGGGAGCACCTGAGGCGCAGCTAGAAACCTGGTGAAGGGCCCACTGCAGAGCCCAGACCAGAACTCCGATTTTTCACCCCCAGCATGCCCTCTAAGAAACACGGTCAATCAATTCCAACTCAGGCAACACTGAACAGACGCTTAGGTGACGGATTTCAGACAGACCTTGAAAGTTGTGCAGGAAGAAGCCCTGGAGCAGAGGGGAGCAGGACTGGAGGCAGCGCACTGGGAGGGGAACGAGTAGCCCCCTGTGACTAGTGTACGGGGGGGAGGAGCTCAGGAAACACAAAGGAAAACACGGGCTGGTGTCAAATCATGGGCTTCAACGTTTTTCATCACTTTCCTCCAGGCAGTTCTCCGAGCAGTGCCACTGCCTCCACGGAACTGCCTCCTTCTCTATGATGTCAGTGATGTGTAACCTCCATGCACCAGCCACACGTTTAGTGAATGCTACTATGCTCCAGGCACTGTTTGTTCTAAGCACTTTAATATGTATCAACTCACTGCAAATTCGTAATACTCCCACGTGGCAGGTACTTCTATCATCGATTTAAAGATGGGCACAGAGACATTAAGTAAACTAGCAAACAAAACCCACAACAAACCTGTACAAAATGAAGTTCAATAAGGGACAGACCTAGAATTTCAACCCAATCTGGCCCCCGAGCCTGAATCTGAACCTGTGCTGTGCTGCCTGCCCCAGGAAAACTGCTGCCCTATGGAAGCTGAGTTCCGTGAGGACCAGAAGGAAAACCGGGTTTTCTGTTGTTGTTTGGGGGCTGGGAGGAGGCAGGAAGCTTTACACGCTTAGCACCCCGGACAGTTCCTGGTCCATAGTGGGCATCCGTGAATGTTACTTGTTGAGTGAACTGGCCTTGAATACTCAACTAGAGAGCCTGCGTTGTTTCCCACGGGTCAGGGATCAGCAAACTTCTCCTGTCAAGGCCAGAGTGTGAATACTCCAGCTCTGCAGGCCACAGGTCTCTGCCACAAGTACTCACCTCTCTGCCCTTGTAGCTAAAAGCAGCCACGGAGAATTCCCTAACAAATGAGGATGGCTGTGCTCCAATGAACACAAAGCTTTATTCACAACAGGGGGCAGGGCCACCTGGCCGTGGGCTCTAGTTTGCTGACCCTGCTACAGGGGGCAGGAAAGGTTCTGAACAGGAGGGGGAAAGGGTGACGTTGTATCTGACGTTGAGATATTCTCAACGACGAGTGAATGAGAGCGGGGAGAAAGAGCAGCAGACGGAGTAATTAACCAGGTAGCAGCTGTGGGCCCGCTGACAGCAGGCGAACCGGGCTCACCTCCAGAGGGCTGTTTCTGCCATTAGCCAAGGAGAACAGCCTGGCGCCATCCAACCCCAGGAGCTCCCCTTCCCTCTGGTTTCGACGAGAACTTCCACTCTGCTGCCCACAGCGAGCCCTCCGCCCACCCCTTTATCTGGAGCCAGTGTAAACCCTTTTAAAACAACTTATCAGTCTCCCCAGCACACACACACACGCACGCCGTATACAAGCACTCGCCCACCCCAGCAGGGCTTTCCACGCGCGTGCTGCTGGCAGTTTAGGTTTCATGCCAACCAAGGGCCCAATAACTCCTTCGCTTTGAAAAGACCCTCGGCTGTGGCATTAAGATTTTTTGCTCAGCGACATGATGGGATGGAGAAGAGCTAGGAGTTTCCACGGTGGAATCAGAAATGACACCCCCACCTTCCACCTTTCTGTCCTCATTCTAGAACCGTGCTGTGTCTGATCGAGAAAGAAGGGAGGCCACGAATACGAGCCACATCATAATTTTGCCTTTTCCAGAAGCCACGTTTAACCCAACCTACCCCAAATGTCGCCATCTTAACACACTGCGGGCCAGCGTCACCCAGTGGCCAGACAGGTCTCCACTGCACGAGTGCAAAAAACGCTTCACATAAATGTTGAAGGCGCGCTTTAAAGGTAAACACCCGTTGCACTTTGAAGTTAACTATTACATGTTCTTACAAGCTCCTATCTTCTCAAAGTGTGAGACTTTTGTAAAACACCGTGTAACATGAAGCAAGAATTCTCGCGCCCCGTGGGCAACGTTAATGCATACAATCAGCATAAAATCCGAGCTATTTACACCCCTTTTCCGCACAGTCTTCCAAGCCCACTGTGCCCCCCTCGATGGCACATCCGTTGGGATGAGCGCCATTTCACACGTCCAGTAACGGCAGCGGCCGGCACTGTGGGCAGCAGGGAATGACCGACGGACATGGCCCGCCCATCTCCCCCCGCAGCTGCCTGGCTCGCCCACGGGGGTTGGACCTCATTACACTATCCACTAGGTGCCCCTCGCTCGGTAAAGGGGAGCCCTCCCGCTCCATGCCACACGTCCACCCGGGACCCCCCAGCAATCACCTGGGCAGGCATGTCACTGCCAGTGTACACACGAGAAGCTAATGAGGGGTGGAAGCAGGAGGAACGAAGGAGCAGAGGTTCTGCAGGATGGTGGTTCTCCTGGGGGCGGGGGTGTTTAAAGAGAGGAAGGGGGGGTAGATACATGGGGACGGAAGGAGGCCTGACCTGGGGTGGCGGACACAATACAATACGCAGAACGGTACACCTGAAGCCTCTGCAATGTTATCAACCAATGGGACCCCAGTAAAGTCAACCAAGGGGCGGGGGCGGCGCGGCCTCCATCCATGAACCGTGAGGTCACCGTTGGGTTCCCGGTGCTGGGTTCCCGGTGCTGG
>PVJC01054866.1:0-10371 GCA_004026665.1 Murina feae | reverse complement strand
TCAACCAAAGGACTTTTATGCATGCATTTAAGCATAACCAATGGACACAAATCACTGGGAGGTGGGGAAGGCTGGGGGAAGGGCAGGGGGAAAAAGAGATATTTGTACTAATCTTTGTAATACTTTATGTAATTTAAAAAAAAAGTAGAAGGGGAAGCTAAAAAATAAAATAAATAAATAAATATTAGGTACATTCATCGATTTTTCATAAAGTTGACTTTAGTAAACAAAACAATAGCCTGAGAAATTTAATGTGTTTCTATTATAACATTAAAACAGATTTAAATTTTGGAAATTTGACTAGTACTTACAGTAAAATAGTTATATTTTGGTATTTATTATATAAAGATCTGATAACTTTCTAGGAAAAAGGTTTTTTGCTTATCCTAATTTTGCTGCATGAAATTTGTGGCAAGTGAAAGGTGGTATATAGTTCTCTTAATTAATCTATAATAATTTATTCTGCCCCCAAACATGAAAAACGCATAATTATAAATGTTGGCTAAATAGTACAAATTTAAACAGAAAGGTAAAATTTAATGGTGGTATTATCTTAGTGATTCTTGTGTTTGTTTGATTTTTATCCTAATTATAGATGAATATGGACTTACACTCTTATGAATTCACATAATTTAATATTTCTCCTATAAATTGAGTGCAAATGCATTTATTTCTGCTTCCCAATCTTACAGATTTAAATTCACATTATTCAGTTGCCCAAATTAGACAAATTTATAAGTAGATTTAAAATTTTTAATATTAACAGCAAAGCTTTGTATTTAATTTTACACTTGACACATGCTGATAATATTTATTTTTGTGTGTGAGTCCATATTCAGATAGCAAGAAGAAAATTTCCTTAGATAATTTCTCAGGTTACTAAATAAACACTTATTAAAATAATGATAAGAACTGAGTATTAAAATATATTTATTTTTTAAAGATATCGTACACATCCTTAAAGAATTCAATGCTTTTTTTTATCATTAAAATATCCTATAAAGTGAATACAGATGCCTATATGGAGAATTACCTGAGTCGATAACATAATGCAGACTTAGTTTTAAGTGGAAATTATTGACATTTGTAACAGAAAATATCAAATTAAGTGACTCTATCTTGATTTATTCTGAATTACCAATCATTACTGCCAGTTAAGTAATAGCTTCCTGTTAAGATTAATAGAAATGGAATATAAATCTCCATGAATAAAATCAAGGCTATAGTGATACCCCAATTACTTAGGGAGTAAGGATCTATGACAGTTACCCTTTAAAAAGTAAAGGAGCTTACTAAAAGCCTTGGGCTAATAAAATCAGTTTTACAGCAGTGCTTGATGGGTAAGGTCAAAAAGAAGGCCCAAATTCAGGAAAGTAATTTAGTTGTTAGATTTTAAGGTTCTGGAAACAGTGTTGTGTGCTATTGTCTCTGAAACATCACATTTTAATTGAGTGTTCAGGCTGAAATTATCCCACATGGCAAACAATTGGAAGTATTTGTTTTCTAAAAAACATTTATGACCCCAAATAATTTATTGATGACTGGGAGTTATGAGTTGTAATTTTTTATTCTCTTTTTATTTATCTTCTTTTCTGGTAGTCATGCAGACCTCTGAATTTCCTTAGATTCTACAGCTTGTATAAGTAAACCCATTACTCCCCCATATTCCTCTTCATAAACTTCCTTTTTCCTCTCCTGTTGTTTTCCCCAGTGCTGCATTTTACCATTTTATTGTAAAGCTAGAGGCCCGGTGCACGAAATTCATACACAGAGTGAGAATGGGGAGTAGGGGTGGTGTCTCTCAGCCCTACCTGCGCCCTTTCCAATCTGGGACCCCTTGAGGGATGTCCGATTGCCTGAGGGCAGTCAGACATCCCTTTCACAATCCAGGACTACTGGCTCCTGACCTCTCACCTGCTGATTTTCCCTAACCACTCCCCTGCCAGCCTGATCAATGCCTAACTGCTCCTGTGCTGGCCTGATTGCCCCTAACTGCCCTCCCCCTTCCAGGATGGTCCCCCCAAACTGTCCTCTCCTGCAGGGCTGGGTCCCCCCAAAACTACTCTCCCCTGTAGGCATGGGTACCTCCCAACTGCCCTCCCTTACAGGCCTGGGTCCCTCCCAACTGCACTCCCCTGCAGGCCTGGGTCCCTCCCAACTACCCTCCCTTGCTGGCCACCTTATGGCGGCCATCTTTGACCACATGGGGGAAACCATCTTGTGATGGTCAATTTGCATATTACTCTTTTATTAGGCAGGATATTGCACTATGTTATATTAATTTTAATTGATTCTCACCTGATCTTGAAGATATGTATTATTTGAGTTTCTACTCACTTCCACAAGCCAGACAGCTTGCCTTCCAAAAAACAATATTTGGTCATATCACTCCCTTACCAAAACTTTAGATCTTGTGTAATCCAAACTCCTTTACATTGTATTCACTGTTTCATTATCTGGCAGCAAACAGGCCTTCCAGATTTCAGTTGCAGTATTTTTCTAATTGCAACAAAAGCTCATGGTTGTTTTGTTTGCTTATTTGTTTTGCATTTTATGCCTCTATTTTTTTTTATTCTGTTTAGACTGTCACTCAGTTTCCTTAATAGTGCTAATGAACTGTGTGCCTCATTGCAAGTTCTTCACATTTAAATCTCCTAGTAGGGGTACATGAGCTTATTTATTTTTATTTTATTTATTATTTGTTTGTTTAATCTTTATGGACCTACCACAAAATAGTCACTCAAACTGTGAGTTTTTAATTAACAATGCAGATTAATTCTTTATAGAAAATTTCTTAGTCTGATTACAAGATATATAACATGAGTTGGAATGAGAAAGACGAAGTAGATATTTGACTATGTATTAAAACATTCTTCTTTTTAGAATATACTGGTAATTACTTTTTCTTATAATACAAAATTGCTAAGAATACTATTGATCAGGGTATAAGCAATTAATATGTTTTGGTTTCAAATATATTATGAATCAATTATCTGTATTCCTTTGTGCAACCTGGCCAAATACTCCAATTGATACACATACTTATCTCCATAAGTCAGATAAAGTAATTGAGTTCTGCACACACACACACACACCCCACCACCACCATCGCTAACACTCTGCTGGGTCTTACAAAATAACTAAAGGAAAAATTAAAGCATTTAATGAAGCATCCTTGAAAAAGTGTCCAGAAGAAGCTGACTTTGCTCTCATGGTCAAGAGTGGATGAAGAACATTATAAAGATACTGAGATTAATTTAAAGACATAGAGTTGTAAATTGAAGGTACACAATGCCTTTTTATACTGAGGTTTGTGAATAAACTGAAATTTATAGATTCCTTTATAACAAAAATTCAAGCTGTAGTCTTAATATGTCTAAATCCTATTGCAAACAGGGTATCACTGCACCTAAAGCCACTCATATATCTCTTTAAAAATAATATCCAGAGACTCCATTAGAATTAATCAGAAGGGAGAAGTAAAAGTAGTCAAAATATATGTGCAATTTAACCGTTTTTCCTTTCTTTTTAGCCAATGGAATTTTCTTTTCATTTTTTTAAGTGTTTGAGATGAATTTGTTGAGAACAAGTCAAAAAAGGAAGGAGGGAAAGGAGGAAGGGAGATAGGGAAAGTTGGAATTAAGAGGAAAGTGAAAGGAAATAATGATAAATTATAAATTTTAGAATAATAGTGAATTAAGTTAGATTATGTTACTAATTTATCTAAAACTAGATAAATTCCTGGTGCAGGAATTTGTGCATGGGTGGGGTCCCAGATTGGGCCGGTGATAGTGACTGGTCATTCCAGGTGCTTGGCTTTTATATATATAAATAAGTCAATCTTTTATGTAGAAATTACTAGCAACTTAAAATGATGAAAGAGAAAAGTAAATGCTATAGAATTCTAGACATTTCTTGTGTCAATAGTTTTTACTATTTGTATTTGTTTTGGTTGTATAAAAAAAAACATACATCTTAGAAGAAAAAGTCATGAGAAAATAATATTCTGAAGCTAAAAATTAAATTAGGGTTTCACCCTACATTTGCTTTCTGTGTATGTTTTCTCTTTACTATTTTTAACTGTTGAATACTGGACTTTTAAAGTTCTCTAATTATAAAAAAAACTGAGCTAATTATTATCTTTCTGAAATGACACCATTTTGGCATGTCCAACATGAAGATAAATGCAACTCATTTAGCTACTTTTTCTATAATTACCCTATAATTGAGTAACATAAAACATGAATAAAAATGGCAAAACTTATAAAATATCATTGGGAAAGAAATGTCCATTCTGAGAGTGCCTACATAGGTACAAAAGCATTATAAATGACTAATAATTGAATTCTATGTGATTTATCCTAATCAAAAATAACCAATCTCCTACACAGAAGTTTTTGAATATGGTAAAATAAATTATTACTTGTAGAGTGGTTGTTTGTATAGGCATTATTGAAGGAGGGAAAATAAACTATGATTCTAATGCTTACAATTAAGGCTGTTTTGATAAAAGTCTAATACTTATGCCACTAAAATACAAGAAAAATGAGAGGTGGGATTTTGATACTTAATTACACATTTATTATTCAACAGGCATTCTACCTTCAACATGAAATCTTTTCTGATTATTGCAAACATTTATGGTAGTCTCTGAGAAAGAAGAAAGCATTTTTTGACTGAGTCTGTATAGACATCAGGGACTAGCTCTTGTACAAAAACAAGCAAAATTGGTCTTTTTTTTAAAAAAAATCTTTACTGTTGAAAGTATTACAGATGACTTCCTTTCTGTCTCTAAAATTGAATATATATATGCAAACACTAGAGGCCCAGTGCACAAAATTTGTGCACTCAGAAGGGGTCCCTCAGCCAGCATGTGCCCTTTTGCAGTCCAGGACTCCTCAGGGGATGTCCAGAACCCCGGGGTATTGAGCCTAAGCCAGCAGTCAGACATCCTTCTCACAGTCAGAGGTTCTCACAGTCCAGAACCCCACCCCTTGCTCCTTACCGCCTGTCTGCAGCAAAGGCAGGAGAGGTTTCCGCCACCACACTGCACTCGCCAGCTGTGAACCGGCTTCTTGCAGGGCGGTGCTCTGCCTGTGAGAGCACACTGACAACCAGGGGGCAACTCCTACATTGAACATCTACCCCTGGTGGTCAGTGCATGTCATAGCAAAAGGTTGTTCCATCATTTGATTTATTTGCATATTAGGGTTTTATTATAGAGGATATATATATATATATATAAATTTTTTTTTTTAAAGAAGTCTAGCTGTGTCTTCAATAAGGCTAGAATTAAAGCTGTTGCCCAGAGTTTCCATTCAAAATTTATGTAGTCCAGTCCAGCATCAGCTAGCTTAGCTTGTGTCCCAGCTATATAGTTCATTGCCATATGGCTATGGAGGAAACATGGGCAAGAACAAGGAAGCAGGAACAAAGCCAGAGGAATAAGAGAGGAACAAGTGAGTGACAATGCCTTTATCTTGGGATAGTGTGTCCTTAACTTTTTGTGGGTTTGCAGGGGCTCCACCCTCTTTAGCCAATTGTCTTTGTTTCCAGGCTAGACTGACACACAAATACCTTCCCTATGTCACTGAAACTTCACTTAGCATTGTCCATCTCCCCTTTGTTGGACCTTTTCCCCCAGTGCTTTTTAAGGGAATGGATTGTGATTCCTTGGAGAGCATGAAGTTGCACTCCCCTGGTGAAGTTGCCCAGATGACCATGCTTATAATGTCTAGCCTCCCTTTTGCTTTCTTCCTATTATTAACTAGAGGCCCAAAGCATGAATTTCATCCAAGAGTAGGCCTTCGCAGCCCCAGCTACCTTGGCTGGCCCTCGCAGCCCCGGTTTCATCTGGAAGATCATCCGGAAGGTTGTCTACACATTCGTTTTGCTGTTTTCACACTAGGTCAATTTCCAGGTTATGCTTTTATCATTATAGACTAGAGTCCTGGTGCATGAATTTGTGCACAGGTGGGGTTACTCTAGATGGCCTGCAAGGATTAGACTGAAACCCACAGTCCAATGCTGCCTGCAACTTGTACCTGCCACTCCCGCTCATCCTGCCCCTAGTGTGCCTGCCATGGACTCGTGCCCAATTAGTCCTGATTAGGAGAGGCTCATGCTGCCACAGCAGCACTCGCCAACCATGTGCCCTGCATCTGATGCCCTCCTAAGGGGAATGGCCTATGGGATCAGGCTGAAATCAGCTCTCCAATATCCCCCGAGAAGTCCTGGATAGCAAGAGCACACAGGCCAGGCTGAGGGACATTACCAGTGCATGATTGGGCCAGAAAGGGATTGGGAGGGCTTTAGGGCATGTCTGGCCCATCTCACTCAGTTCCAATCAGCCGGACCCCAATAGCAACCTAACCTACCAGTTGGAGCATCTGCCCCTGCTGGATAGTGCATGTCATAGCAAGCAGTTGAGCAGCCTTAGCCTTCATTAGCATATTAGAGGCCCGGTGCACAAAATTTGTGCACAGGGAGTGGGGTGTCCCTCATCTTGGTCTGAACCCCCTCCAATCTGGGACCCCTTGGGGGAATGTCTGACTGTCGATTTAGGCCTGATCCCATGGGACAGTCAGACACCCCTTTCACAATCCAGGACCACTGGCTCCTAACTGCTCACCTGCCTGCCTGCCTGATTTCCCCTAACCACCTCTGCCTGCTTGATCACCCCCAATTGCCCTCCCCCGCTAGCCTGATCACCCCTAACCGCCTCTGCCTGGGCCCCTGCCACTGTGGCTGTGTCTGGAAAGAAGTTGGACATCTGGAAGATGTCCAGTCAACCTGGTCTAATTAGCGTGTTACCCTTTTATTAGTATAGATTAGTATGGATTTCACTTTGATTGGTTGTTTGGTTGTTCTGCTGTTCAGTCAATTTGCATATTAACCTTTATTATATAGGACTAGGGGCCTGGTGCACGAAATTCATGTACTGGGGGGGGAGGGCTGATGAGCACATATGGCCCAGCAGGTGCCCTTGCCGCTGACCAGACACTTACGCACGAAGTACCCACCCCGGCCCCAGGGGCGGACACTTTAGGCCAGGCAGCTGATGAGGCACACACAGCTGGGCAGCAGTGGACATGGCTTGGGTGCGGGGACTGGGCACCACCATCTTGTGGCTATGGGCATGGCCATCTTTGTCTCAGCGTGATAGTTAATTTGCATATTACTCTTTTATTAGATAGAATAATAGTTAATTACAGTGCTTACATGGTGTGGGTTCTGTATATTTGTGGATTAGATAAATTAATTTTAACCAAGGCAAAGTAGACAGTATTATCCTATTCTGCTGTAGATTTCCTTAAATCATTCCTCAAAGAATGCTATCAATTTCAGTGTTTTTAGTATTTTTTTCTAGGAAAATGTAGATGTATGTGTGGAGGATCACTTTATAGGATACTCCTAGGGGGACACTTAGGTGTGATCTCTGTATTAGCTATATGTCAGAGATTGCAAATTGCAAACCAGTATTTGTTTTACCCTTCTTCTTTCACACAGATCTCAGATCTCAGTTGTATTTATAGTAGACAAGTGTTGAGGTAGAAGTTTTATTTCTTAGCCTTCTTGCAGCTAAGCTTGGTTATGTGACTATTTCCTGCTTAATGAAATATAATTCGAGATATGTTTGGGCATTCCAAGAAGGCTTCTTAAGGGCTTCTGAGTAGCTTCTTAATGTTTAAGCTTAGAGAAATGACTATCATATTCTTCATTTCTAATATAAGCATTCAAAGCTACAGATTTCCCTCTGAACAATGCTTTTATAATATCCTACAATTTCAGTGTTCGTTTTCATTATCACCTGCATTTTTAAACACCACTCATTTTGAGTAGTCACTTTTATTTAAATTAAGTCACTCTATTAAAGTCAGTGCTTGCGCATAATGAAAGACATTAATCAAATGTTGAATCAAATATTTAAATACTGCTTTAGTGAAAAGCATCTTGACCTAAGTTATATCCAAATTGAGTGCCATGACAATTTCAAATCTTTCTTTTTGTCAGGATCATATTAAGTATGCTAAATGGTATTTTGGTCAGCAATGAATTATGCAAGGCTAAAATAAAATTTCTAGAATTCACAAAAATAGATTTAAATTACAGTTTAAGAACACACAGAAATGCTGAAAGGATTAGCAATCTCTCCGTGCAGGTTACAATGACTCTGAGGCAAGATTTTAAGTCTATGTATAAGTCAATGCCCTGTCAGAGTTTATGTCAATAAAATCTCTTTGCTTGAAGCTTTTCTCTTGCAAAAAGTTCTTAAAGAAATCTTATCAGGCTAGTTGCTTTAAAGAGGAATTTTGTAGTTAAGCTAAATGATTAGTAGAAAAGCAGGTCTCAGCAATCTTTGAAACTCTTATGAAATAGTTGTATTGCACCTTATATTTACTATACTTATAAAATAGTTATAACTTTAAAAATGTTTTCAAAATAGATGAAGAAGCATGTGAAAATGTAATATCATTTTAGAGCACACATTTTTAAGTACATATATTTAAATGCTCAAGACAAAGGAAGTAAGACATTAGAAGTTTAATATGACTAAGTCTTTAGGGTTTTTTATGTACAATATCATGTCATCTGCAAATAAGGACAGTTTTACTTCTTCTTTTCCAATTTGGATGCCTTTTATTTCTTCTTCTTGTCTAATTGCAATGGCTAATACTTCCAGTACTATGTCGAACAGGAGCAGTGAGAGAGGGCATCCCTGTATTGTTCCTGTTCTAAGGGGAAATGGTTTTAGTTTTTGCCCATTGAGTATGATGTTGGCTATGGATCTGTCATAAATGGCTTTTATTATGTTGGGGTATGATACTTCTATTCCTACCTTGCTGAGAGTTTTTATCAAAAACAGGTGCTGGATTTTGTCAAATGCTTTTTCTACATCAATTGATATGATTAAGTGGTTTTTATCTCTTAATTTGTTTATGTGATGTATCACATTTATTGATTTTCGGGTATTGTACCATCCTTGCATCTATGGGATAAATCCTACTTGATCTTTCTGATGTACTGCTGGATCCTATTTGCTAGGATTTTGTTGAGGGTTTTGGAATCTATGTTCATGAGGGATATTGGCCTGTAATTCTCTTTCATTGTGTTGTCTTTATCTGGTTTTGGTATTAGGGTAATGCTGGCTTCATAGAATGAGTTTGGAAGTGTTCTTACCTCTTGAATTTTTTGGAATAGTCTGAGGAGGATAGGTTTTAGATCTTCCTTGAATGTTTGGTAAAACTCCCCTGTGAAGCCATCTGCCCCAGGCTTTTATTTAATAGGAGCTTCTTTATTACTGCTTCGATTTCTTCCATAGTTATTGGCCTATTGAGATTTTTAGATTCTTTCTGATTGAGTTTTGGAATGTTGTATTTTTCTAGGAATATGGCCATTTCCTCCAGGTTGTCCAGTTTGTTGGAATAGAGTTTTTCATAGTATTCTTTAACAATACTTTGTATTTCTGTGAGTTCTGTGTGATGTTATTTCTCCTCTTTCATTTCTGATTTTGTTTATTAGGATTCTCTCTCTTTGCTTCTTGGGGGCCTGGCTAGAGGTGCATCAATCTTCTTTACCCTTTCAAAGAACCAGCTCTTGGTTTTATTAATCTTTTGTATTGTTCTTTTTGTCTCTATGTCATTTATCTCTGCTCTGATCTTTATTATTTCCTTCCTTCTGCTTACACTGGGCTTTTCTTGTTGCTCTCTTTCTAAATCTTTGAGTTGTAGGGTTAGGTAATTTATTATCATTGTTTCTTGTTTTCTGCAGTATGCTTGACTCCATCAAAAATTATTAGACTTAATAAATGAATTCAGCAATGTAGCAGGATACAAAATTAATGCCAAGAAATCTATGGCATTTTTGTACACCAATAGTGAATGTACAGAAAGAGACACACACACAGAAAAAACAATCCCATTTACCATCACACTAAAAAAACTAAGATACCTAGGAATAAACTTAACTAAAGAGGTAAAAGACTTCTACTCAGAAAACTACAGGATGTTGAAAAAAGAGACAGAGGAAGACATAAACAGATGGAAGAACATACCATGTTCATGGATTGGTAGAATCAATATCATTAAAATGTCCATACTACCCAAAGCAATCTATAAATTCAATGCACTCTCCATTAAAATACCAATGGCATATTTTACAAACCTAGAAGAAACTCTCCAAAAATTTATCTGGAATAAAAAAAGACCCCGAATAGCTGCAGCGATCCTGAGAAAGAAGAACAAAGTAGGAGGGATCTCAATACCAGATATCAAGCTGTATTATAAAGCCACTGTTCTCAAAACTGCCTGGTACTGGCACAAGAATAGACATATAGATCAATGGAATAGAATAGAGAACCCAGAAATCAAC